>VYZR01120115.1:5100-26304 GCA_013400675.1 Oxylabes madagascariensis | reverse complement strand
TAAACTAAATAAACAGCTGCAACAGAATTCCTTGTTTCCACAAAGTCTGGGAATGAAACCTGTCAGAAGCTGGACACTCAAATTTTGCAAAGGAAACTAAAGCAAATTGCAAATGAGACAGGAAGAAGAACACAGAAATATACTATCTTTGTCTCAAAATTAAATTAGTACTTTGCCTCAGAACATGAAGGCAAAGTAGCATAGATGAGCAATAGCTCTAGAAACAGAAATTGCCACATGTGAGCTGGAGGTAAGAGCTGAACAGTCAAGTCCTGCAGATCAGATGATGTTAATTCTAAAACACTGAGAATTTACCAAAGCATGTCATGCCACAGAAACCTGGTATCTTTCCTGATGGCATTCTGTAAGAAGCAAAATAACTTGAAGTGCGAGCAGAGTAGTCAGGGGAATGAAAACCAAACCTTACAAAAGTGATGATCTTCACTACTTGTTCATTCCATGTAAATACATCTGCAAGGAAAGGTGTAAGAGTGAAGAAGACAACTGCTGTAGGCAAAAATTTAATTTGGGAACACCAGACCAAAGAAGTATGACCTACAAACCTGGAATACCTTCTCTGTAGTGCAATGGGATGGACTACGATAATAGACCATGCTTGATAATTCCGTAACCATGATTCAACAGGAAAGTTGCCTCTGCTAGAATAAAATGTGTTATGGTCTAGATAGGAGCTGTTTTCCAGTCACATAGTGTAACTTAATTGTAACCAGGTATTTCATCAAGAGTAATCTCCTTCTCTCAGGATAGAATACTAAATATGGTCCTTTTGGTTACTGAGTTAAATGAACAAAAGAATTTCAAGCTTTTAATTAAAGATTAATGTGTCAGAAGCAGTTAAATGAGGAAGAGACATTTCCTAGGAGTACAAGGCACAGACTTGCAGCTGCAGACCTGCACAGTTGAGTTATGTTGCCTTACACCCTTCCCTATAGGAATGCAACAGGGGCTTCTACTGAAAAGTGAAATTAATAAAAACTTTTAATTTTTGTATGATTACTTAGTGTGGTCTTGGAAATGAAAGAATTCAATACATTCAAAGAATTTCCATGCATTGCTTATGACAAAGTAGGAGAGATGGTGACTGCTAAAGCAGAGGGGAAATGGGACTGGTTACATGTTTTATGTCAAAGGGAATCCCCAAGTGACTGTTCCATTGTTCTACAGGTATTGTTCCAGGCAAGCTTTCCATTTCCTCTTCCTGCTAAAAATGACATGTCAATTGTCTCTGACAGCAGTATGGATAAAAAAAGGTGAAAGGAGAGAGAATTATCACACTAGACAATGAGAAAAACATTAATCTTGATTGTACATAATCCTTGGCTTAGTTGAGTGCAAGATTTATAATGAACAGCAGAGCTTTTCTTTCAGAAGATTCTTGCTCTCCACTCTCCGCTCTTTATTAAAACTATCAGGGGTTTGGAGCTTTAAAGTTTTTAATTTTTCCCTAGTGAAAACAGTAACACAGATCTAAGACAGGGAAATGGGTCAGCTAACGTTCGTCTTTGAAAAGTGGCTTTGCAGTGCTCCTTTTATTGTGAAATAGCAATTACAAAACTGTCAGCAGTAATTAGAGACTTAAAGTATCCCACTTTGCAAATATCCAAACTGAAGCACCCTAAAAAAGGCTTGATTTTCAGGAGAGACAGCATTTAAAAAAACTGCATCCGCTAACAAGCTTCGTATTCAAAATCTTTAACATTATTTTAATATATGTTGCCCTGAATGTCAAATAAAACACACACTAAGAAGCAGTATGAGAATGAAAACTCATTTTATTCACCCACTTAAGGGGCCTTCTCCATCTCATTCAGCAATGTCAAAGTTTCTACAAACCTGTAGGGTAACAATCACTCGGTTGTTCACACTTAGTCCTGGGTGTCACAAAAGCAGGGGCAATGGTTGCCAGGTATTTACATTTTCATAAATTTATCATTTTAATGAAATCTCTCATTTAAGTGAAATAATTGTAATGAAAACACTCAGGCCAAGCCAGAAGAGCTATAATAAAATTGATATTAACAATAACTAAGTCAAAATACATAGGTCTGGGACTCATCTGTCAGATTAAGGACACAATACAAGAGAGAATATACTTACTGCAACTTTGCACAAGGTCAAGGGCAACCTGAGTAGCCACATCCATTCCAGAGTTGATGTAGGACTGGCAGTTTTTCAAAGAAGAAAGAGCAGAATCAACTGCACTGAATGAGATTCTTGGACCACCTGACATCTTGAAATTGGTACTCTAGAAATAACAGGGAGAACATATTAAAAGCAGTTTGAACACAAAAAATTTGGGAGAGAAAACATAAGTTCTAATAGACAGCTAAATATAAAGGAGTGTCAACAGAATCACTGAAGCATTAGGGAGCAGGGATGAAAACTTAGCTCCCAAGATACCAGTAATTTCAGTGAAAGTGCAATTCATCACAGGTTTTCAATTCACCTCCTATTCAGTATTAAGCAAAACTACACCACTAAAAGCAACTGGCAGTGTTCCTCTGCTCATTTCTACCGCTAAACCACAGTGAAGTTCAAACTCCACGATTATGTCTGCTTGAAAACTACTGCCCTATTTCAGATCCAAAAGAAGATCCAAAAAAGCCCACATGCCCAAAAACTTGGCTGGGTGATCTAGGCATATCATCAATTAGGCTAGGAAGAAATATAATTTCTCACATTCAATTTAGTTTCACCAGCAGTTGGCCCTTGGAAAAAATAATCTAACAAAGGGCCACTCTACTAAGAATGTACTTAAGAGTAAAACAGCTAGCATCATTTTTAAATAAAAGCCTACCTTAAAAATGCTGCCTACTTCTGCTAAAGATGCCACAAATTCTTGGTACCCATGTTCCATTTGCACAAAATAAAGTCATGCAAATACCACTGTTTATCTTCCTTTCCACCCCCTGGCTCTGCAATACTCACCCACAGCCTACACCTTTGTGGGGATTAGCTGCTCTGTTATTAGTAGAACTTTCAAGCGTTTTTGCTTATGCTGTGCCTATCCACACTGCTCACATCCATCAGTTTCTTCTCAAAAATGCCCAATTTCTGCTCTTCCTTCTCCGTGCTTTGCCATAACTCACTCAGACAACATGCAGCTACTGTGAGAAACATGAACCTGGTATGCAGAATTTTATACTTCAAGTTGCAGATTAGAAAACTTCTGCTTCAGCTTTAGATAGCCAAAAAAAAAAAAAAGAAAAAAGATAAATAGACACAGCAAAGCAGCACTCTTAGATAGACAGAAATACTGCATTAGTCCATATAAAGAGTAACTAGTATGTTCAAGGACTATATTGAGACGCCACTGGAGGAGATAGAGAGCAGAATCCACAAACAGATTTGGGGTATACCAGAAGGGGAAGAGTTGTTCTATCAATAACAGCCTTTAACAGGCTATAATACAACAGCAATCTGGAAAACATCTAAATAGAAAGTACAATGCTTTTCCCAAGCTTTGTATACCTAAGGCTGTATCTCTCCCTACTGCTTTCCCTGAGACACCAGAACGACAGCTTGTGCTCGCCCTAACCTGAACATTGCCACATTCCTCACAAGTACCAGGCAGACCATGAAACCTGAATACCTGCTGTCTCCTAATGTTTATTTCCTACCATTTTCGGTTTTTTTTGATTTATAAAATGTGCTTGGCCAGTCAATACTACCTTTTAGTACACCATCTTTAGGTCATGTGCTTCCAGCAACATTTTAACAACAGTTCAACCTCACCACAAATTGAACTTCTTAATTACATGCAAATTTGTCTTCCTCTCTATCCCCTTCTAAAGGTGCATCTTTCCACAGATGCAGCAGGCTTCAACGACACCCCTTGTTATATCAGCTCATGCTGTCCCTGACAGAAGACTGTGACTGCTATCATTAGAGAACTTTAGAGGCTGTCAAACTGACAACAGAAGACAACTGAAAAGTTCCTCATAGAACTCTCTGAAAGAAAAAAGATGCTCTCAAAGATTTAATAACAAATTCCTTCAGCTAGTATATAATATAACCTTTTTTTAAGGTACTTGTTTGCCATCTTAGCAAGACTGTACAGAACCTCTGTGATCCCAACATACACTACTCAATAGTCACATACAATCATGTTAGCAGCTTTATCTTTCTGAGCCCATTTTGTGTAACAAAGTTAACAAAGAGAGCCTAATTCCCCTCTTGAACTTAGTAAATCTCACTGAGAAAGCCTGCTGTTCTTTTGGAAATTTCACAGATACACACTGTGAAAGCAGGATCTGAAAAAAAAAACAAAAAACAAACAAACAACAGTGAAAAGTGTAAAAGGCTCCTTCATTTTCATGAGCAAACTACATAGGAGCAGAAGTTACTGGTTATGACATTAAATCATATCATTGCAGTGGTAGGTTCATCTCAATCTGTCTTTTGGAAAGTAATTTCTTCTGGATGAATTTTCCTTTTTTTGTTTTTGAATAAAAGATTATTTTTCTTAGAAGCTGGTTACCTGTAATGCCCCAGCCTACATGACGAGTTCAGGGAAAGGCAGTGGGATATACCCTGGGCAGTGCACGGGAAAAACAACCAAATTACCAGGGGACTCAATAACAACTTTTACTTGCAAACTTTAGAACATTCAAGTAGAATAAGGTACTTGGCAAATTTTAAAACATCCAGACAAAATAAGGCACTTCCCAAACTTTAGCTCAGCAAACTTTAACTTATCCAGACACAAGAAGACACCGGAATTTTTTCGGTCCAGCTTACAACGCATTTTGAGAAGAAGGTGTAAGAACACCAGAGAGAGAAAGAAAAAGAAAATGGAGAGAGAAAGGTAGATGCTCACCACCCCAGGATCCAGCAGTGTCTCAGCAGCTCCTAAACCCCTGGCAGTGGAGCATTTGGCACACATGTTGCTATCTTTTTATATTCTGTGCTCTGCCACTTCAGGGCTCACAGGCCCTCTTCCCCCACCACTTCCCAGCCGGCTGTTTTGAGCCAGTCAGCCTCTCCTCAGCTGTCCTACAGACCCCAAGGCAAAGATTTTACTCCTGAACTTTCTGAGTGAATTTGTCAACTTCAGCTCGGAGCTGTCCATTCTACCTTCCAAGGGAGGAGCACATTCCTGGCTGGAATTGGTTTCACTGCAGTGTTTCCAACACACTCTTTTCCGCCAGGAAAGTCTTCAATGGGTACATCAAAGCACTCACCATTTGTAACCCCCAGCCCCCTCACTTCTTCAAAACACAACCAGCAAACTCCGTGCTGAATGGGACACTATCGAGGGCATTTTTTTGTCTTTCAAGAAGTGATCGAATGGTCCAAACAGCATAGAGAACCAAAAAACCCTACACTTTCTATTTTGTTCCTTATTTTTAATATTTGAGGAAACGACCTAAACTTTCAATGCTTCTCAAACTATGAAGCAGAGGTAAGAAAAAGTATGATTTGCTCCTGTAACAGCAGCTCTACAGGTACCAAGCGCTCTCGCAGCAGCAGGACGAATGTCCGGCCCCAAGCCCACGGTGACGAGCGGCCCCGGGGAGCCGATCCGAGCGTGGGGAGCGGCGCCCGCAGAGCAGGCTGCCCCTCGCTCCCGGGCCTCTCTCCGCTCCCCTCGCTGCAGGGCAGGGAGGGCAGCCCCGCACCGAGGGACAGGGACACGGCCCCGCACCGAGGGACACGGCCCCGCACCGAGGGATAGGGATACGGCCCCGCACCGAGGGACACGGCCCCGCACCGAGGGACAGGGACGCAGCCCCGCACCGAGGGACACGGCCCGCACGGAGGGACAGGGACAGGGACAGGGCCCCGCACCCGCCCCCGCACCGGGAGCGCTGCCTCGCCCGCGGAGGGGACGGGGCCGGCGGCGCGGCCGCTGCTCACCTCGTCCGCGCAGCTGCAGAGGGCGGCCGTCCCGGGGGCGGCCCCACACCGCCCTCCCGGCGATGGAGGCAGGCGGGCGGCACCGCCGGGCACCGGGGCAGGCGGAACAGCCTCATCAGCCGGCGCCGTCATGTGATGAGAGGGCTCGGCTACGTCGCAGGGAGCGCCGCCGCTTCCCTCCCGTCCTTCCCAGCCTCCCTCCATCCTTCTCTGCCCGCAGCCGCCGCCGTTCCTGCGGGCGCTGCCGGGGCGGGCTGAGCGCGCCGGGCACGGGCGTGAGCCGCTGAGGGAGCGGGGCCGCCTCGAGCGAACCGTGAGTGCGGCGGTGCCGGGGCGGGAGGGGACGGGACGGGAGCGGACGGACGGGATGGGACCGGACGGGACGGGATGGAACCGGACGGGAGCGGGTTCGGAGCCCGCCCGGAGCCCGCCCGGCCGCTGCCGGTCTGGGGCGCGCTGTGCCCTGTGGAGCAGAGCCTGGGCGGCACCGGGGACCCGCGAGGGCTCCGGGCGCCCCTTCTGGGTCAGAACTGTCTAAGCTCACTGTCATCCTAAATTTATCGCAGTGGTTCAGGTGTTAGGTGAAAAGTCAAGCCTGGTCATAACTTCCCGTAAATGTTTCTGAAGCACAGACGCTTATTTTTGGTGCTGCACGCCGTATCCCTCAGGAAACGTGTGAACGAATGAAACTGAGCAGGAAATGCAACCGCAGCACGGAAACTCATCCTTCAGCAATAAGGAACCGAGCTATGTCATTTCCATTTGCTAGGAAAGTTTTCCGTGTTGCTGAAACCCATTATGATCACTTTGGTTGTATTTTTAAAGTGGCTCTTAAAAACACCTTTTATGAAGTGGTTTTGCTTTCCTTGGGCCCAATCTTGGGCCTGGTCACAATTGCTTCAGTATTTGTGACTATTTCATTCTTCAATAGTGTTCTTCAACTGTTCTTCAAAAGATCATACTTCCCCTGCCTGCTTACACAGGTCATTTCTCAAACTTGGTGTACATGCTGCAAATTAATTCTGTACATTTCTTTCATTTTACAAAGCTTTAGAAAGTGGATAATTTAGATTTCATAGTTTGAAAGATTGGAGAGTATGCTTAAATATCCATGAATTAAACTATCAGAAACACGAACATAAACCACTCTGGGTGCGTGTGGGTTTGTTTTTACAGGTTATTAATGGCACGGCTGGTTTCTTCATCGGGCTTTCTGCTTCCAGTCACCTAAAGAGTAAGGATCAGAGTCAGACTGCAGGATTTCCGCTGCTCTGTCACATTCTGCTCCACAATGGTGGATTTTCTAGCTGAAAACAATCTCTGTGGTCAGGCAATTCTTCGGATTGTTTCCTGTGGAAATGCCATCATTGCAGAACTTCTGAGACTTTCCGAATTTATTCCTGGTGTTTTCAGGCTAAAGGACAAGGCTGATCAGCAGAAGTATGGAGATATCATATTTGATTTCAGTTATTTTAAGGTAAATGCTTTTATTGTTAAACTTGTCCTTAAAGCATTGCTGTCCCACGTGAGGATGTTTTGGGTTGTGAAACAGCCATTCTTGGCTATTGTGTTTATTACTGCTACACCTTCCAAAATGTTTCGTGAGTCATCTGGCCTGTGAACTTTGACAGATACCAATTATATAAAATGTGAGTATTGGATTCTGGGGAGGTAGTAGTAGTAGTAGTAGTAGTAGTAGTAGTAGTAGTAATTGCTGCAGGACCACTAAATTATACTTCCACCAGCAGGTTCTGAGCCTGCATGGTTGGTTGTTTTCCTTCAGAGCAGCGCTGTGGGCAGTATGCCCGTCTTTCTTCTGTTAATCTGTAGCTTATTCTTTGCAGCCATGAAAACTGCATGCTGCTTTCCTGTCTGACAGTGCTGTGATTGTTCTTTCACTGGACTTGTCACGTGCTCTGAATAAATAAATAAATGAGTCAAGGAGAAGTCTCCATGGAAAGCCCTTATTTCTCTTCCAGAATTAACCCTGCAGTACTGAGTTCCCTCTGTCATTTTCCAGCATGATTAAGAAGGAACTACAGAGGCTAATCTGACTTCATTTGGATTGTACAATACAAGAAATGGTAATAATAAAGCAAGGGAGGCACTTCTAAAATTTAATTCCATTTTATTGTAGTAGGAGTTGTAAATATCAGACACTATCTTGTGAGCCTTGGATACTGAGAATCCAGGGCACAACTGATTTCACAGTTACCTTTAGATCTATGTGCTTGGTAGAAGTCTCTTTTTTTTTTCACAAATTACTTGAAAATTTAAAAGCAGATAGCTGTAATTGGTGAGAAATACAATAATCCTTAAAGCTGTAGTATTTTTTAATGTTAAGAAAGCATAACAGTGTGCAGTTTTTCAAACTTAAAACCAAAAAATCCATAGAAGTCATACTTATAAAGCAGAGATTAGAGAATTTCCAATATTTTTTACTGCAAATGCACCTCTTCTGTATTCACGATTTTACTTAATGAGGAGAGATTTGAGATTTGAAAAGTTGAGACTGTTTACTTTGTCCATTTGAACTTCATAGGCAGATTGGCATCTGCTTTTATCCTTTGTTTTATGTAGATACTTTGCACAAAAAGAGAAGCAGAAGAGTATTTTTTAAAACTCAAATCGTCAGCTGGGTATTTTCAATTAAATTTTAATAATACTTTCAATTAAACTTTAACATTATTTTCATTTCAGTGGTGATGGTGAGACTGAATGGTGCTTATGAGAAATATAACAGTGTTAAAGGGTTAGAAAAGTTGTACTATGGCTTTAAGGAAGTCAGATTCTTCATCCCAACTCTTTTTTCCCCATGATTGTTAATGACAAAGTTTCTACATTAATTCAGGAGACTAGTGCTGAGCTCGATGTAGAGTCTGTGGAAAAAACATGGCTAATATTTTCAAGCAGTTTGAATGTATAAGAGGGTACTAAGCTTTGTGAGCCCTCAGTGTTATGATTTCTATCTGAGAAATCAACCAGATGAAATGTGTAGAGGAAAAAATTCCATCAGGGAGATAGCTCTACCAAAAGCACCCAGTGCCTTCAGATGTATTGGGGCTTTACTGAAAGCATCGGCTATTCTTTTCCATTGGTTACATTGGATAAATCATATTTAAAGTCATTGCAGATTATCACAGTGTGTAAAACTTTGTCTTTATGGAATCACTATTTAACCATAAAGTAGGTTGGAAAACGGCACATCCTTGTTTTGGTAAGAAATGGTAACTCTGGTTTGTGCACAGGGGTGGTTGTACCTGGTCTGTGTCCTACTGTAGGGAAGTCAAGTAGAGATCAAAGTCAAGTATTGTCTCTAAAGATGAGTTTCTGTTTTTCAGGGGCCTGAGACATGTGAAGGCAAACTGGAAGCCAAGCCTGAGTTACTGGATTTAGATGAAGAATTTCGTGAAAATAACATTGAAATTTTGACGAGATTTTATTTGGCTTTTCAGAGTGTACATAAATACATTGTCGATTTAAACAGGTATGATATCTTAAATTTATATGGATTTTCAAAGACTAGATTACTGTTTTGTGTTATTGATGAGAAGCTTTTTCCTTAGAGACCCAATATACTCCTTGTTGAAGCATATTCATGTGCACCAAGAAACCTGGATTGCTGGAGTGAACACCAACAGTTCCCTACCAGCTTAATACAGGACTTGAAAACATTTAACCTCTCTACCTCATTTCCTCAATTGTAAATTTGAGTTAATTTTTCTTTATCTTGGAGATTGTCCTGAGGATTTTTTTTAATAAAAGGAGAATCCGTATTATTAAGCTAATTTTTTGAGGTCTTGCAAAAACAGAATATCAGGTAGTTTGGGGTATTTTTTCACTTTCATTAGCATTATTTTCTTGAATTTAATTTTTCAGTGAAGTTGCCTTATTCTCAAGTTTGCTATTCTGACGTGTAAAAAACAAAAGCTTCATTGATTGCTCTAAGAAAAAGTTACTGAGAATCTTAAACACGAGAGTTGGTTTTGTTATTGATGTTATATGAAAAGATTAGATGTTTGATATTACTTATTAAGTAGTGTTACTGGAAAATCCTTTAATAGGAATAAATTGTCTGTTAATTAAGGTGAATATACTCTATTTCTAGCTCTACCTTCCAAACTGCAATTGAGATCAATTTATGGTATTTCCAGCAGGTATACTTAGGTAACTTGAAAATATGACACTTTTACTACATTATTGCATGGCAACCTTCCCAGGCTCTTATCCACCCATGACAAGATGAAGGAGATGAGTTGTAAGCTGCCAGGTTACAACACTGCAGGACATCCTGCAGTGTCTTTCACATGCACCATTAGGGTATGGAAGAAAACTTTTGCCAACTGATTGGCACTAGCTAGGAGTTCCAGTCTCTCATTTTATAGGAGAGCCTCTCTTCTTCTTTGTCTGAAAAACACCATGCTGCTTGAACTAGGGAAATGTTCTGATGTATCTGTTGGCTTTCAGATAAAATGTGACTGATTGAGTTCTAGTTTGAGAGCAAAGTAGTCAATGACCAATGTTTTTGTCATGATTCCTAGATATTTAGATGATCTCAATGAAGGAATTTACATTCAGCAAACATTAGAAACTGTCCTCCTTAATGAAGATGGAAAACAGCTTCTAGTAAGTATTGACCAGTTTTGTAATAGTAAAAAATTAACCCACTCAGTAAGTGCTAAACTAGACAAAAATTTAAGTTTACCAAATGCATGGAAGTGCTGTGACTCACTTCAAGGAGGACAAAGTCATGTTTATGTGATTTTCTTTCTTTGTTCTTTCTCTTTCCAAACAGTGTGAAGCCCTGTATTTATATGGAGTCATGCTACTGGTCATTGACCAGAAGATTGAAGGAGAAGTCAGAGAAAGAATGTTGGTTTCCTACTACCGATACAGGTGGTGTATATAGGTGTACAGAAGCGCTCAAGGCTGAGATATGTAACATGCAGTATATTCAGTAACCTAGGGCATTGAATTAAGATAAATGGAAATACTGACACCTTTTGCATCATTGACACCTGACTTTATACAGATAATTCAGCAGAGCTCTCTGATTATCAGTAGAACTCCTTGCTTTGGCTTTTAGCTGTGTTTGCAAGCTCAGCTGCAAAATGAGCAACAGATTTTTCATTCTGTTACAGCAGACATTTGAAGTCCACAAATAAGCATTTCAGCTTTTAGGCTGCAAGTGCCAGCTGTGAAAGTGTCCCAAGTTCCCAAATGTGCAAGGAAACTTTCTGAAAAGTCCTGACTATCTAGGTGACAAATGTATTGCAAGACAGACTTCTTGTAGTTACAGTGCCTTATTAGGTAAATCAGTAGCAAGTTTTACAGGGTAGGTTCTCAACATCAGGGTATAACAACTGGGGTCTTAAAGGGTGTCAGTGCAAATCCTTCCACATATAAAATGCTGCTTTGACTATGTTTATGCCACCCAGTATATAATGAGAGATTCTTTAACGCTGGAATGCAGAAGTGACTTGACAAGGGGAATTCAGAACTGGGGAGAAGTAAATGAAAATTTAAAAAAGAAGGGGGAAAAAAAAGGAACAAAGCCTTCTCTGAATATAAAGCTCCTGCTTTCTGTTCCTGAGTTCAATTTTCTGTTTGTACTTTGTCTTCTTTTCTGGAATTTCAGTATGAACATTCATCAGTGTCCTGTAACATGATATTAATGGAATAAACAATCAAAAACTGCTTTAGACTTTAGTATTTGTTAATTTTCTTGTGAGAAGGGCACAGTTAAAAGGGGTGGGAGAAAAGGAAATTAGGAGGTCATAGAGCTCATATTTTTGTTCCTCCTTTTTGTAAAACAGTGCAGCCCGATCCTCTGCTGACTCCAATTTAGATGATATTTGTAAATTGCTTCGAAGCACTGGATACTCAAGCCAGCCTGGAGCTAAAAGACCTCCGAATTACCCCGAGAGTTACTTCAGCAGGGTTCCTATAAGTGAAACATTCGTCAGCATGGTTATCGGCCGCTTACGGTCAGATGACATTTACAACCAGGTAAGCCATCCTGAGATAAAAGAGGACTTTAAAGGGGAGTATCCAGTTGATTCTCAGATCAATTACTCAACCATGAAGTGCAGAAAAAAATAAATGACAGAGGTTGTAGGGACTCTCGAGGTCAGCTAGTCTGACCTGGCTCAAGCACAGTCGGTTGGAGCAGGTTGCACTGGGCTGCATCCAGTTGGATTTTGAGTATCTCCAGAGATACAAACCACAGAACCTCTGTGGGCAATCTGCTGCAGTACTTGGCCAGCCTTGCAGTAAAAAGCAATGTTTTTGTTTAATATCTTATGATTGGACCTGCCTTACTTGGCTTATTTACAGCGCAGTAAAATCTTACTGTAGACTGTTAAAAGTAGCACACATCTATGCAGTCAACTTTTATACTCTGGAAATACATCTGATAAATATGCTGCATGTGTAAGCATGTCCAGCTTACCTAAATAACCTTCTTGTCTCATAGTATCTATACACTGCATTCTTTAATGTGTCCCACAATATTTTCAGGTTGTTTATGACTGTGTTATGTTCAGCTTTGTTTTGTTACTTTTTCCAGGTTTCAGCATATCCATTACCAGAACACCGCAGCACTGCCCTGGCTACTCAGGCTGCTATGCTCTATGTGATACTGTATTTTGACCCTTCTATTCTTCACACTCAACAAGCTAAAATGAGAGAGATAGTGGATAAATACTTTCCAGATAATTGGGTAAAAATTAATTCTGTTTTAAAACTGTTCCTTGGATTTAATGTTCTAAGAACTATTGAATTTATTGTTACAGTATGTGTTACAGAAAAGTAATAATAACCTAAAGCTAGAACAGATTCTTCTCTGTGGAAATTTTACTTTGTTCAGAGTGAAGCAGTCCAAGTCAAACCCTCTGGATAAGCATGGAGGGCTGTCCTTTGAAAGTGTAATTTATTTTCTTAAATGCTTTAGTCAACTATACTCTAATACTGTCAAGATAAAGTGAGTCCCAGGAACATGGAAGGCATTTTAAGCATCTTCTAGTCCAGCCATCTCCTTAAAGCAGGGTTAACTTCAAAGCTAAATCAGGCTGCTCAGGCCTTGCCCAGTTAGCTTTGGAAATATCTAAGCTGAAGACTCTGCAGCCTCTATGGACAGCTGTGGCTGTGCTTCATCACTCTCGTGGTGAAGAACTTCTTCCTTCTGTATCTCTGGTATTTCCTTTGTTATAGCTTGTGGCTGTTGTTTCTTGTCTTTTCACTGTGCACCTCTGAGATGGGTCTGTCTCTGTCATAGTCATAACTTCCCTTTAGGTAATGGAAAACCACAGTCAAGTTCCTTTGACTTCTTTCTTCCAGCTTAATCAAACCCTGCTCTTACATACTGGGTTCCCACAGGTGTGTTAGTGGCATCCTGTTCACTTCATTCCAGTTTGTGCATATCTGTCTCATACTGAGGAGCCCAAATCAGGACCCACTTCTCTCAATGAGTCCTCATGAGAGCTGACTAGAAGGAAAAATTCCCTTCCCTCAATCTGCTCACTGCAGTCTGGCATGCCCAGTGTCTGACTACGCTTTGGTGTCATAAGCCTGCGTGTCTGATTCAGGTTTGGTTTGTCCAGCAGGACACTTAGGTCCTTTTCTGCAGAATTGTGACATAGGCAGCCAGTCCCCAGATTGTGTTGTTGCGAGCATTTGGGTTTGTCCACACTTCGGACTTTGTGTTTGTCATTTCTGACCTTCCTGTGGTTTCCGCTGGTGAATTCTACCAGCGTGTCAAGAGCACTGTAGGGGACAGTCTTGGTCCCCAGTGAATCATCCCACACTGATGTTATTTGAAAACTTGTTTAAGGATTAGCTCTGTGCTGTTGTCCAAATAACATAGAGGCTAAAACTGTTGCTACATGTGCTTCTATAGACCTTTTCAGATGTAGTGATTAAAATGAAAGTCCTGCCTTTCAGTACTGAGATTTAGGATTTCCATCCAGAATCCCTAGTCTGTAAGAACTGTTACTGAAATAGGCTGGCATATAAGAATAGATTTCCTAGGTTGTCTATATCAAAGAGAATCAGACTTAACAAAGAAACTGTACATTAATTTGTGTATCTCTGTTGGTTTCAAGTTGTATTCTTCTGTACCATAAGTGGAGCAGTGAAGCAGGGAGGGAAGAAACTGCAATAGCTGGCTATGTCAGTAGACATTAGAATCGCTCTGTTTCTGGAGAACTACAAGCTTATTTTTAGAAATGAGAACTTGACACCGTGAATTTTTGATTATGCCAGCATTTTTATTAACTTGAGTTCATAGTACAAATTGATATTTTTAGACAATACCTATCTTCTTGTGATCAGGTGTGGATAAGTTAGCTGCATCATGCAAAATACTTAACTCCTAGGTTGATTTCAAATTAGTTTAGCAGTTGAAGTGTAGCCTTTTGAGGCTGTCATCTGCAGGAAATAATGAGCTTCACAACAATATGAGAGAGATCTTCTTATCAGCAGACCCAGGTCGCATTTGCCTGTACTTGACACTGCCAGAAGCGTTCAAAGGTTGACAGTGTCCCCCTCGATATGATCATGCCTGTATGAAGGAATATTGGAGCATCAGGGTGACAAAGCTCATAATCCCAGAGCTCTGTACATCCTTCATCTGCCAGTAAACCAAGTCTTCCATTTTTAATCAATGGTTTTACAAATACTTGTTACTTACTCACAGTTCTGTATTTTTAATCATGCTTAAACTTGTGCTAGGAGTCTGAATTCAGTTTCTCTTTGCTCCTTAAAAATCACACTATTTAATCATAATTTCTTTCTGTTTGTGTCACCGTGAAAGATGCATTACAGTTCAATTTAGTCCTTTGGGCGTCCTCACAGTAAGATTAATTCATCTCATTTTTCCTTCCCTATCATAGTGGTTTTTTTCCCCAGTGGCTTTTATCAATCTTCTTTAGAGCACTATGGAAATAAAAAATAAGTCATGAGTTCATGGAGAAAAAATTGAGTATCATATATAGTGACTGAAAGAACTGTCATCTTGTTTTCAGAATTAAGCTTCTAATTAATTGTGTGCCTTTTGTTTCAAAGGCTTCTTCTTGATTTCCAAAGGTGGCACACCAAAAAGTACTGCTACCAAGAATGTTCAGTTATCTCTTATTTATACCCACAGGATATCCCTTTCTCTCATACTGCTAAGTGCAAACTTTTTATTTTTCTTAATAATAGCATAAATGCAACTTCTTGTTTTCTGCTTCCAATTTTAGGTCATTAGCATTTACATGGGAATCACTGTCAATCTGGCAGAAGCATGGGAACCTTACAAAGCTGCTAAAACTGCCCTCAACTACACGCTGGATCTTTCAAATGTCAAAGAGCAGGTACATAAGCCAGCATTAAGTATTTTTGGCAAGATGCAAGGACATCTGAAGTAAATGACATCAACAATGCATGGGTCTTTTCTTCCTGCATACAATGTATGTACTATGTTGTCTGGCAAACTTAGGGAATTTGAGTAGAAGATTTTCCTTCATCTTTAGGGAAGAAGTTCACCAAGTAGAACTCAACACTTAATTCATAATAAGTATCTCTGTTCTGTGGTAGATTTTTGTTGTTGTTCTTTCCCATTAGGCAATAAAATATTAGTACCATTTTTTAGGAATAATTCCTAGAGAGTATATAAGTAGCTGTATAGAAGGGCTACAAGTCTGCATTTTTGAAACATTATGCTTCCTTTGTAGCCTCTTAGCTGTAAAGTTTGTCTTATATCCTTTGTCATGCACCTGCAGTGTGTAATATTGCCTACTAATAATGGTAATAATTCTTATAGCACTTTTTGGATCTGTGTGCCCTCAAAGCTGTAGGGAACATGGTGTATTCCATTTGAGGCAAGGATTTCACTGATGCAGGCTTTGTGTGTTTGAAGGCCAGCAGATACGCTGCAGTCAGCGAGCGCGTGCACACGCAGGTGCAGCAGTTCCTCAAGGAGGGCTGTCTGAGGGAGGAGCTGGTGCTGGACAACATCCCCAAGCTGCTGAATTGTCTGCGAGACTGCAACGTGGCAATCCGCTGGCTGATGCTGCACACTGCAGACACGAGTAAGGCTTGGTGCTGCGCTCGCTGCTGAGCTGGCAGTCCTGCTCCACTGGGGCTGAGGGAAGTGAAGTTCTGCTGCTGTTGAAGTCAGCAGTTTCCTCCACTGTTTGCAGGAGATTGTTGAGCTGCTGTTTTGCAAATAGTCTCCTAAAGCCTTGTGTGAATCGGCACGTGCGTTTTCTCAGTTCCTGTGAGCCAAACGCAGGTACAGAAATTAGTAGAAGTCATGATCTTGTTGAATAATATTCTGCAGGAAAACATTCCGAAAGTTTCAACTAGCTCCAAAAAGAAAGCAGTGGCCAGCTTCTTAAAATCTCGGTAATTAATAGCTTGAAACCAAGATTTTTGTTCTGTTGAACTGAAATTCAGCTGAAACTGTTGACTAATGTCTCTCACGTGAGTTTGGATGTGTAAACTGATCTATTTAGACATTCCCTTGTTTGAATGCTTGTGCTGTCTTTGAGGCTTCTTGATATGCCAGAGGGCTTCTGTTAGCCCTCCATACAATTTTTGTAATGGTTTTAAAAATATTGATCTCTGGGCTTCTTGGTCAGATGGACCAAATTCACATTTAGTTTCAGAACCCTGCAGAAGTTTTAAGAAGGCTGAAGCACCACGGAAACCTTAATTATATCCTATTCAAAGGAAGGGTTATTCCATGTAAATTGAGAAGTGGAGATTTACATACCAGGGCAAAATGTTTTTGCCTTCAAGCTACTAAAAAAAGAATGCATTTACAAAGAGTGAAAAGCTTTCCAAAGCCAAATTCTGTGTAACAGTGGGGAAATGTTTCCATTTTCAGCTTGTGATCCAACTAACAAACGTCTCCGCCAGATAAAGGATCAAATTTTAACAGACTCAAGGTACAATTCCAGGATACTTTTCCAGCTTCTTCTGGATACAGCTCAATTTGAATTCATTTTAAAAGAGGTAATGTACTGCTTACCGGAGTGTTCTAAGATCTCTAAGCTGAAAAATTCACTGGATATTCTTATAAAAAATCTGCATTGTACTGTTCTAAAAAATTCAGTAAGCTTCTGTCACTGTATGTCCATCACACTGTCTGTATTTCTTAATATTTTTAATTTTGTTTTTAATATTCTGGCAAGATCTTTAAGTTATGTAGTAATCACTTAGTCATTTCCATCTGTTTTCAGTATTTAATTTCATCTATTGTGATATGCCTCCTTGCCAGTTTTGTAAACCAAATGCTCTGGGTTTCTATAGATGTTCAAGCAGATGCTGTCAGAAAAACAAGCAAAATGGGAGAACTATAAAAAAGAGGCATCTGAAAGGATGACTGAGCTTGCTGATGTTTTCTCAGGAGTTAAACCTCTCACCAGAGTGGAGAAAAATGGTAATTATTAAAAACTATACTGTGGGGGAGAAAAGTGATTTCGATTTATATTTCTAAAGTGATACCAAAAGAAAATACATGAGTATTTAATAGTGATAATATAAGAAATATAATATAAGAAGTATCTAATAGTGATAAGAAAAATTTTCATGTCCCTCAGCCAAAGAGGTATCTTTAATGCTTGTCTTGTTTAGGGTTTCAGCATATATTCCATATGTAAGCAATATTTAGGTACCTAATATTTAGATGGCCCTATTTTTCAAAGTATTTTTCATTCCTTTATTTAGATGCCAGCTAAAACAATAAAATGTCAGTTCAGTTTTGTATGTATAATGGAGTTCATGTTACCATGTTCTGTGTACAAAGGAATAAGAAGATCATGCCCATTAAAATTAGAGATGGTTTAACCTCTTACCTTACTCTTTTCCTGGTTGTAACCTGGATTTCAATTTTATCAGCATTTTTTTCAAACCTTCTTTTACTTCTCCTCTACACTGAGTGGTATTCTTGAAGTTCTTGAAGGACTTAAAAGTCAAATCTGTACTTTTTTCCAAATTCCTTGCACTTTTTTTTTTTTGAAACAGCTATTTTTTTCTCTTGAACTGGTGCAAAAATAGATTTTTTTTTTTAATCCCCATTTATGTTGGTAGGTGTTTTTAATGTTGCATGTGAAATTTACCTGAACATTTGCCACTTTACTAGTGTACATTTTGAAAGATTAGAAATGTACCAGTGAAATAAAAACTTGTAAAAATAGTCTCTATGTGTATAGCTTGTTTGTTTCTTTTGACTAGCAAGTTCCCTGTATTTTTGCTGCCTATCATACATGCAGAGATTTCTTTAAATTTTTCTTAATTCTTTATTAGAAAATCTCCAGGCTTGGTTCAGAGAAATCTCCAAGCAAATAATGTCTCTGAACTACGATGATTCCACTGCAGCAGGCAGAAAAACTGTGCAGCTCATACAGGCTTTGGAAGAGGTATGGCAAAGACATTTTGAGATAAATGACCTTGTCCTTCTGGAACAACAGCAAGTTTTACACATATACTGACTTCTAATAGCAGAAATACAAAACAGATCTGCATTTTAACAGTTGTTTAAATCAGTTGTTTAGATACTGGCTGTTACATATCTACAGTAAGCAAAAGTTTTGTACAGACCTTGGTATTGTAAAATAAGGGATATAGTATGAAAGGTCATGCCACCTGTAGCCAAGGATTTGTAGGTTTTTTCAAAGAAATTAATTCAGTATTTAACCTTACTTGGTAATATTACTCATTTTTTAGAAATTCTGAAAATAAATTAATTTGAAACTAGAAAGGGTGATTTGAAAGGCAAAGTTTAAAAAGTCTGTATTTTTTAGGTGTGTGCTTCTTCTGTTTCCAGGATATAAAAGAGTATTCAGAATGATGTTTCACAGTACACCTCCTTGAATAACTTTGTAAAATTTATTGTTAATATACTCTATAACAAGCCAGAATTTAAGTGTCTTACTGGTGCTAACATCCAGAACTAGTATGTCAGTTTACTGATTCTGTTTGTATTGCTATCCTTAAAGATGAATAGAAAACAACAAAAAAGAGTCCTTTAATGGGTTTTGTTTGTTTTTTAAACGTAGGTCCAAGAGTTTCACCAGCTGGAAAGTAACCTGCAAGTTTGCCAGTTTCTGGCTGACACCCGCAAATTTCTCCACCAGATGATCCGAACTATCAACATTAAAGAAGAGGTCTTGATCACCATGCAGATAGTTGGTGATCTTTCTTATGCTTGGCAATTAATTGACAGGTATGTTAGCAGGACCTTTTTCTTCCAGTCAGTAACCATTTGTAAAACTTGTGGGAAATAACATGCATAAATGTTATTAAGACTGTAAACATTCCAATTTAAAAACAGTCTTGAAGCATTGTTCTGTGAGTTGTTGAGTATACTGAATTTTAATCAGCTTGAACAGGAATTAACATCCGTCCTTTTCAGGTTGTTAACTGCAGGTTAAGTGATAGTGTAACTTTTTACTGTCTATCCTGTTCTAACTATAGCAGCTTTGTTAACNGTCTATCCTGTTCTAACTATAGCAGCTTTGTTAACCTCCTGTCTCCAGCCTTTAGTCTTATTAAGTGTTCTCCACAATACTGGAGTTCATTTTTCAACCAAAAACAAACAAGGAAAGACTAATGCTCAAGACCTCTGTTTCCATGGTGGGATTTTGTTGAGCTGCTACTTCATTACTGTGGCTGTTAACATTCCCTGATGCCTTGTCATTTGCCCTACCTACCTTTTTTCATATAGGGTTTTTCTAACCCATATTTCTTCAGACCTAAATCCTCCTTTAGTGAAGTTTATTAGTGATCTCCTGTGCCATTTCCACATTACACTGGTGCTGTTGACATACAATTAAATAGTTGAAAATAAGATTTTCAGGCAGAGAAGCTGACTTGTTTTGTTTGTTTCCTACCCCAGCTTTACATCTATTATGCAGGACAGCATAAGAGTCAGTCCATCTATGGTAACTAAACTCAGAGCCACTTTCCTAAAGGTAAGTTTGAGCAACAGTCAATGTACTTGAGCACTGCAAGTCAATCCAAGCAGTTTGTTTAAAAGGCCTTAAGGCTCTGAAATCAGAGGAATTAAGACTTACTTTTACCAGCCTCTTCTATGTCCATTTTTTTTTGAGAGTATTGAATTAACTCAAGTTACTTTTAAGGAAAATAAAACCAGGTTATGCATGTTTTTTAATGCAACAATTACATTGCTGCTGTTGGGCAAATAAGTCTTGTCATCCAGCCTCTACTCGTTACAGTTATTTTCTGGAGGCATTGGTGCAGAGATAGGATCCTCTGCGTATGGATCAGAGTAGGCTGAAGGAATTTAAAAAGTTTTGCTCTTTGTGCCCTTTGTCTGTCAATGAAGCTGTGGCTTCAGATGAAAATACCTTCTGTAGAAATAAGAATAGGGATTAGCATGAGTGAGAATACAAAATTGCAACTGAAATGTCCCATGCAGCTGTTAAGGTTAGGGAAGGTAGCCTTATGGACCATTGGACTTCTTTGACTTTTAACAATTTTTTTTTTTCTCTTTGAAAGCCTGGTATAACACTGTTCCTTAGGAAGAATCTAGTACTTGGAATTTTAGGATAAGAGTCTGAGCAAGAGAATTCAAGCATATAATTTTCATCAGAAAAACAAATATGAAGTTAAAATGTTAACTTTATTTCTAGCTTGCTTCTGCTCTTGATTTGCCCCTTCTCCGTATCAATCAAGCAAACAGTCCCGACCTTCTCAGTGTGTCCCAGTACTACTCTGGCGAGTTGGTTTCCTATGTGAGAAAGGTGGGTGCATATGAGGCATAATTGCCTTGTTCTCTAATTACTTCTTCTTCATTGAAGATTATTTTCTTAATGAAAATATACTGACTTTGGCTGTCTCTTTTCTAATTTACGAAGGTTCTGCAGATAATTCCAGAAAGCATGTTTACATCTCTTCTCAAAATCATAAAGCTTCAGACTCACGATATTATTGAAGTGCCTACTCGCCTTGATAAGGACAAGCTACGAGATTACGCTCAGCTTGGACCACGATATGAGGTGCAGTTAAAACTGGGAGTTCTGAAAAAGCAAACCTTATAGGTGGCCAACTTTAATCTAAGTTTAAATCTATACAGCNTCTAAGTTTAAATCTATACAGCTCCATAGAGTTACAGTTTAACAGTGAAGTTAGATTTGTTGATTTAAAGTTAAAACTGACTGGTGTTGTTTGTTCCGAGCATAGGATTCACAAGGACAGATGAGTAACTTCTGCACTTCTGTTCATAGAAGTTTAAACTTTTGATCTTGTAGAGAAGGGGAGAAAAACTAAATAAATTTATAAATGAGCATAAAGATATTTTTATTTATTGGAGAGGAT
>VYZR01120113.1:0-33596 GCA_013400675.1 Oxylabes madagascariensis | reverse complement strand
GCTCTGAGATGTGTTCCTGAATGGTAATTTCATACTATCTGGCCATGTTTTTTCTCATGATTGTCTTGAGATCCTTTGTGTCCCTGGTTTCTAGGAGAATTTCTGCACTATTACCAGTGAATTTAGTCTGAATATCAGGATATCAGAATATATAACTAAATGAATAATTATATAATATCAGAATATAAAAGTATGTCCACAAAGCATGGTTTTCCTTAATGTGAAAATATTCTCCATCCATGCAGAAACAGCTTCAGCACTTCCGTGAGTGATACAGTCTGCAAGGCACAACCAGCCCTTCTAATCACCCCACCACAATTCAGGAAAACAAATGAGAGGTCTAAGACATGATATGAGATCTTTTAAGTAATGGAAATAATTTATTTATTTATTTATTTTTACTTTCCCTGTGGGTGCATTGTGGTCCTCATTCTTACNACATGATATGAGATCTTTTAAGTAATGGAAATAATTTATTTATTTATTTATTTTTACTTTCCCTGTGGGTGCATTGTGGTCCTCATTCTTACTTCTCTCATGGGTGGTGGAAAACCTACAGGCGTTTATCCTTATAATATCACAGAAAATACCCCAGATTTCTGCTTTGCCTCACTTGAAAACTCTCTTTTAGGATGTTTTGTGTTGTTTGTTCTCAGAGAAGAGAGATTTCCATTTGATATTAACATTAGCAGAAAAGTCCTGGACCAAATAAGCTCTTAGAGCTCAGGGGGAACATCTCCAAATTTTTCTGCTGTCTAGATGGACTAATCACACACTGCAAAAACAGAGGAAAAGCCAGGGAACTGGAAATGATATCTTCAGGGATTTTTTTTTAAATCATGTTTCAATCCACTTTTTAAAATATTTCTTTTTTTGGTTTTACTGTTTAAACAACAACAACAACAACAACAACAACAACAAGAAGTTTCCTTTTTCTTTTCTGTATAGGGTATCATGAAAGATATGGATTATATGGAACAACCGAGGTTGGAGTAGAAGGGAAGGTCATCACTTAACAGGACTGGATCCTAAGTACCGCCAGAATTCCTGATAACACATAAAACAAAGAAAAACCTGCAGTAACTAAAAACTTCCTTTTTTGAATGGGTGCCTGGTGCTGGAAGTTACCACTGACAAGAAAGGCATCTAAGGACACTTAGCATCAGCCAGGTAATATTCAGTGTCTTCCAAGATCCAGTGCCTCAGCAGGCAGGAGCAGAGATGCAGGGGGTTTTTTTAGCATCCAAAAAAAGAAAGGTGAAGGGTTCATCTCAGTCCTAGGTGGTATTTGAAAGCTGGTGTGGTTAAGGCATGCCCAGCGCTGCTGCCAGCAGCTTGCAAACTGTTTTCTTTTGACTTTTCCTGTCTGAAGGACAAAGAGTTGGGATTAGCATGAGTGCAGAGCAAGCCTCAGGCTCACCCCCCCATTCCTTTCATCATCAGACCTTTTGGATATTCTACTTAGCTGGAAAACGAACTCTTTCACACTCCAGCTCATGTAAATCCCTCTGTAGTTCTCTTGATCCAGGTGAGTGAGGACCGACATCAGTTGATGATATTTTCCTGCATTTTTAATTCTGAGATTTAACATTTTTTGCAACAAAATCACAGCAAATTGAGCCATTTTTGGCAATGACTGTAGTCAAAGACTGTGAAGTAAAGCCAGCAGCATTTATAAAAGTATCCATGATAGAATCACCTACATTTATTTGTTTGTTTATTTATTTTAAAAATTTCAGTAGCCCACTTGGCAAGCTTCTAAAACTGATGACAAGATGACAGACAGGTGAGAAGTAAGGAACTTTCAACCCAGAGAGAATTTTCTCTTTATAGTTCATGAGAGTTTATTTTTAACAAGACTTCTATGAAAATGGAGAAAACTCTTGATTCACATCCCCTCGCCCCCTCAAAAAAACCATGTATGTATATATGCATATATAGATATAGAAGTAGTCTATATATGGATATATATTAAAGATATAAAGAAAGATCATGAAAGATATAAAAAAGAACATTATGAAAGGAAATCTATGTGTATGACTGGTTAGTTTAATGACCATTAGACTCCTAATGTCTTGGAGTATTCAGATAGAGCTAATGCTAAATAACAATAAATCTACTCCCTTTTTTTAGCACTTTAAAACAACTTTGTTCCTTTGAAAGTTACAGTATTTTTTACTGGTCTGCTTTCAACAAAGTTTAGTGGCCATTTACGTGATGTGATTTACCCTCCATTAATTTGAACTTTTCTGGTTGAAAAGAAAAAAAAACACCACAAAAAAGAGACTGAAGAGACTGCAAAATTCTGGCATTATTCTGTTTCTCTCTGTATTGAAACAAAGGGATCATTTCAATTCCAAACACTGAGCTGGTAGAAATAATTTTAGCTGCAGGAGGTAAAACTAAGGGTAGTGTTAAATCTGCATGTACAACACAGAAGTCTGCACACACAAACCCACATCTGCATGTGCAGAATGAGTTGATTCTTGTTCAGGTGAGGTTTTGCCAGCGTGAGCATGCAGGAACACTGGGTCAGTTGTTAAAATGCTGCACACACAGAACTCAGAAATTCTATTTGATCTAATTTGTGAGTCTGAACACACAGCAACAAACACTTAAATCACGACGTGGAGTAAAGACGCAAACTGCAACAATAAAAGATCTACTTTTCCATCATTGTTAAATTCTCAAACATCTAAGTTTTGGATCTACACATCTTTCTATACTAGCAAAGCACTTAAATTGGAATTCATCTATGTGGAATGACATTTCTATTTCCCCTTATCTGCAGGATGTTTAGCCATTCTTTTTTATAGATTGGCAATACAATGAAATTGTATTGATGTACAGAATATTTGTCACAGATCCGAGGCTAAGTATGCTGTAAGGGTAGAATACAAAATGCTTTATTTATATATGTTTTGCCGTTTTTGAGAAAACCTTTGTGTGCAACATGCAGCCCATTGCAGATCCAAGTGTATCCACCCTACTGGAGTGAGTGTCATGTAGATTCCAATTTTCCATTGGATGGAAAAGCACTGTGCTGGATTTGAAACACTTCATTTTTAATAGCTAGGGAAATAACACAGTGGCTGGGTAATAAGTCCTATCACACAGGCACATCCCTGGAAAAATCCACTCTATTTTTACTAGGAGACCCTCTGCCATCAATTTGCTGTCTGACCTAATTTCCTTCGTTTTCCCTGCAAGTAAAGTGAGAATGCTGTCCTTTTTGGGATCCTTGTTCATTTATTTCAGCAATATGTACTATGATGAGTATTAATAAGCCTGTCTCCAACTGACCAAAAGATTACTTCTTTAGTTTTTATCAGTGAAATATGGTCAGTCATCCAAAAATTTATTTCTCTGGCATGCTCTCCACTTACCATAATGAGGAAGTACATCTCAAGAAATATATGGTTAGAAATAATGCTTTTATGTTTTCTATATTTTGTTATTTCTGCCTCAAATCACAGCTCAGTTCAGCGTGATCTGACATGGTTGAAATACTGAAACCCCCACTCCTCCAAAGCAGTGTTTATTATAGAAACCACAAACTTAACCTAACCTAGAGCAGCTTTTCTAGCAGTGATATAATTACAGTAGTTATTGTTGCAATAAACCAGATGTTCCTGAGCTGGAATGAAAGCACTTCCCCCCCACATTACATTTGTTACGTTGCCTCTTTTCAAGTTTCACATCAGCTGTTCAGAAAGCGCTCTCTCCGTTGAGTGTCACTTACAGATTCTTGCTGGGTGAGTCTTTTTAGAGCAAAAGAATGAAATGCTGGCCCGCCTCTGAATTTTCACTGCTCTCCTTAAGGCCTCCAACATGACAGTTTTCACTGTCACTAATTCTTGCCCTGGTTTAAAGATTTTTTTTTTTTCCCTTTAAGACAGTTGGCTGAAAAAAAAAAAATAACCAACACTTCGGAAAACCTACTTATTGAATGAGTACATTGTTCTGTGTGAAAGGGAATGTTCCACTCCTACAAAATCAATGGAGTTTGACACAGACTTCAGGGGAGGCACCATTTTAGTCACTATTTTGAGCAATTTAGTTATTAGGCAACATCTTTTGAACTGCTTTGTCAGCTGTGGTTGCGACTCCGGACCATGAACAACCGTTCAACCTGAACCACGAATATCCAGCATTACTCCAACATTACATGTCTTGTATTTTTAACAATGTGTTAGTCAACACATTTCTAATATTTCCCAGCCCAATCAAGTCCTAACTGCAGAAATGTGTTGCCAATAAAGAATTGGACCGTGTTTAAACTGCTGGGATCTTAGACATGAAAGTTGTTGTATATATTTCATGTGTGCAAGAAACCTATCTAGGAACAACAACCACGAAGAGTCAAGAAGTCAGGAGCTTGCTTTATTGCACTTACAGAGACATACAATAATACAATGAAGAAACACAAGCTAGGCTTGGGGTTTTGTTTACTCATAGGTAAGTTCTCAGGAAAATACAGGAACAGTAAGAATTAATTATCTTATCAACTATCTGAACAAGTCCCGGCAATCCTGGAAGAAACCTTTGTAATGCTCAGGTACACGTGCTGCTCCTTTTTTCTGCTCACTCGTGGTAAACTATTAGTCAACCCATCCCCGTGGCAATTGCAATGTGAGGAGGGAGGAATTCACCCCGTGGTCTGCTAAATTTGCACTTTGTAAAAATGTAAATGTTTCTTATAGGAGGAATTTACATGGCTCTGAAACATGGCCCAACTTTTCACTGATGTGGTAGGGGATGCAGACGTTGCTGGCCTGGCTTTACAAAAATCTTTGAAAATGGGCCATAAAATAGCTGAGGAAACCCAAGAGGCACCCACACGTTTGGAAGCAGATTACAAGAGAGCTCTGCTGCTCAGCCACAATCAGCTCTCCCTTTCAAAAGCCACGGTATCGATTTCACGTTTTTTGCCCTCCTAAAGGGAACGTGTCGGAGCTGAAATAAATAAATAAGCAGGGCCCGTGTCCAGGGAACCTTGACGTGTTTCCCATCGCCCAGGCCGGGAGGCCCCTGCGCTTCCTTCCCCTGGCTGTGACATGCCCGGCAAATATTTCCACCACCCACACTTGATTCATTCCTAACCCTCCTCACCCACTCATCGTTACAGCTGTGCAAAGCATCCACTGCAAACCCCGGAGCCACCCAAAACCTACCTTTGCCACTTCACTCTCGTGCTCCGCACCCAGCGGGCACTGACTGGGCTTTTGTGGGGATGAACTTTTGGAGACAAACAACCCCCCCCAGACAAGCAAATCTGGGCCCAGGTTAAGGTGGATGGTTTGTGGATTGCGTCGTTTGAAAATCGCCGAGAGAGTTTCACATCGCTTCACTGCATAGATCTCGGTCAATATTCATGGAAATTGAAAAAGATGTGTGCATACTTCAGTGCAAAAGGGAATAATAAGAACAGTGGTCAGGTCCCAAATGAGCTCTGTGCGTTGCAAACAGTTCCTGGTCTGAAGGACCTGGGCAGGAGGGAAAAAAAAAAAAGCTCTTTTTAACTCTTTAACACTTTATTGCTTCAAAGTGTAAGTCACTCATAAATTTTTTATGACATTCCTTTATTTAGCACATATGCATGCCACTAGAGGTTCAATTAGACAGGAACTCTGCAAGGAGTTGCTGTAACGATGCTCTCGGGCAGCAAGTAGAGGGAAACCCAGACTCCAAAATTCAGATGGAAAGTTAGAAGTTTCTGTAGTCAAAATGAGAGATTTATTTGGTTGGTGGCAAAGTTGGTGTCTGCAAAGTTTGGATTTGGGTGCTCACCGGGATTTTGGGCAGCTCTGTTAGCAAAATTAAGCAGCTAAAGGGAACCTGGATTATGCCAACCCTACTGAGTGGCATCTCGCTCTGTCGCCTTTCAGAACTGTGGGGCAATCTGCTTTAAAGCCGTTGACAGAAATTACAGATAAGGAAGGTTTTTTAAATAAAAAGCAGTTTGAAGGACAGGATTCAATATAGGAGGCTCTGCAGCTTCTTATCGAAGAAGCTAATTTCACATCTTAATTTTTAAAGGAAGCCCAGACCACTCAAGGCAGGAGTACCAAACATGTCACTTAACATCTTGTAACAAAAGAACTTCCTTGGTTTCTGTTTGCAACTTGACATCTTTTTGTCTGCAAGAGAATCCTTCTCTATCATGAGTGAGCCCATGCAGAAGATTGTAACCACCTTACCAGATCCCAACTGTGGAACACCCCTTCCTGCTGATACCAAAATATTCATTTCAGTGAGAGCCAGGGGGACAGATTTTAGTGTGCGGTGAATGTTGCTTTGTCCTGTGGTGACTTCAGCTGTTTTCTGAAATCCTGGGATGCGCCCCTTTATCAAAATGGCTTCAAGACAAGCAGAGAAAAGGTTTGAAAATTTCAATAAATCACAAAAAAAAAAAAAAAAAAAAAAAAAAAGGCCGAAGGTGGAGATCAATTTGCCATAAGGGCAGGTTAAAAAAAAAAAAAAAAAAAAAAAAAAAAAAAAAAAAAGGCCTGAGGTGGAGTTCCACTGTACTTAAGGTCATGTTAAGAAAAGCAGACGTGGGCGTCAGCCGAGCAGAAGGAGACCCACAGCGCGAGCAAGTGTCTGAACTGGCCACCACGGTGTGAGGCACTGCTGGCTCTCAGTTCCCTCAGATGTCTGAGAGAGGAAAGGTGAATAACAGCCTACAGGTTTCTGTTTCTTCCCATGATCTCCACAGGGAATGGGCGTGACCAAGCTCGGACTGTGTCTCGCTCCACGCAAGGTGAGGAGAGCTCCGTTCCCGGTGTCTGGTGAGTGCCACACACAAGGTGGAATTTGGTGGATGAGGAAGGGAGAGAGGACAAACATTCAGTGCTGTGGAGGGCAGTGCTTTATCCTGCTCTGCAGAAAGCAGAATTCCTGCCTGGGTCAAGAATTATCAAGTAAGAATAGTATGGAAAGTTTGGCATGGAAACATTAACAAATGACAGAAGCGGCGGCGGCTCCCTGTGAAGAAATGAGCCACAAAAACAACACGTGGGCAGCCCTGGATTGCAACACCAGAGCCCCAAAGTGCATTTTTAACAGCCCTTAGTCATCACCTTCACCATGTCCATTTGTCCTGGCTTAGAGAAGTGCTGAGCATCCTTATCCCACGTCAGCATCAACGCCTTGAAGACCGATACCCAGGGGCAGATAAAATACAGCACATTAATGTCTCGTATCACACACGTGTGGATGGCTGTGAATCAGGGGAAACAATTGCTTTCAAATAAATGATGTGAGACTAGGAAAGTGATAACATAATGCTTGATTTGAGAGCAAGAACCCTTTGGATTCACTCCAGTAAAAAGAGTGGTGCCACTAACAGCGCTGTTCTGAGGAGTCACTTGGCATTTCCACTGATAATCTTGATTCTTGGGATTGGTATCTGTCATTTCAACCCAGGCTGAGTTGTAACTTAGTGCAAAAAATAAAAAAAATTGCTGAAACGATAGGATTTCTCTCTCCCCTCTCTCTGCATCACAACAAAATAAGATTTACTTTTTATGAGCTACTTGCCAAACCTCGCATCATAGACACCTTCCTTTTAAATGGAAGGATAAAGAAAAGGAAGACAAATGAGATTAGTTCAATATTTAAGAGATTTGCTCAACATAGACAGTCCTTCCTTTCCACAAGTTGCTATTTTTTCTTGTTAAAAAAATGAGAAATAGATTACAAATCACATTTGGTAACATGTGGAAAAAAAATTGCAGGCAATTAGTAGTGAATGCTCCAGTAAATGTATCTGTTTCAAGAAGAGGCGTCATAAAAAAATGATAGAACTGAGATTGACTGCCACTGAAGTCAGCAACAGCATTTCCATTGCCTCCAGCTGGAGGAGGACTTGGTTCTTAGGAAGTTCACTTCAAAGATGATTATCTTTACATCAGCAAGTCCAGGAGCGAGGGCTCCATGGCCTTCAAGGTGAATGCTAGAGGGAATAAAGGGCTGTAAATCCCCTTTTCTGCAACGACAAGGATGCTGGCCCCAGCTGAAATATACAGAAATAAAGTACAGTTATATGAGTTTGAAAATCCGACCAAAAAATCTCTGAGTAACCACATCTGCAGTCCTACCACAGGTAAATCTTCCGGAGCTCTTGTTACAGCTGTGACTTAAATAAGCAGTCTGGGGCCTGTCTCAGTGTTTGTTATCAGATTGTTCAAATATTTCACTTGCATTTATTAACTAAAGAAGGTCTCAGACCCTTTGTTCCAGCTGTATACAGAATTTACCAAATTCACTGCTCATAGTCTACATAGCAGAGGCTGAATTGTCCGGGAATTTTCAAATAATCTTGTTCAGACTGTGACTTTCAATTAATATAAAAACGGACTTGTAAGGGCTTCTTTAAGCTGTCTCATATTAAAAAATAGCCAGACTTTCACAATTCTGTAACAGTTAGAGGTAGTGAGGAGGTATTCTGGCCCTGCTTTCCAGGAACATGGGCGAGCAAGTCTCTCGATTCCACTTTTCTCATGCGCTTATTCCATTTTTTGTTACTTGAGACGATTACTATCGTGTACAGCTTTGAACAGGCCTGAATACAGAGTCACCCGCTTTTGAACCGCTGCTAAATCACATTTCCTCTCTCATGGAAGGGGAGAGGGTTTCCTTGGTCCTGTTCCCCAGGAAACCTCGGGGGCTGAATTCCCTCTCCCCAGGCTGCTCCCAGCGCGGCTCCTGCAGGCTGCCCACCTTCCTCCCGGCCCGTTCCTCTGCTGCTCAGCCTGCTCTGTCTTTTTTCCACATGCATCCCTGCCCAAAACAAACTCTGCAAGGCTCCCCACCCAGATCTCTGGAATTCCTGGGCAACCTTACATATGCCTTTGTTTTGGGCAGGAACGTGTGCTGAACTGTCTCCTCCAGAGCCGAAGAGAAGGGCGGTGGTTAAGCCTACCATTTTCAACAGGGCTTAACCCAGCCTGGGACAAAACCCTGGGTAAAGGTGCAATTTCACGACCCCTCTGTGTGTGTGTGTGTGTGGGGTGTGGGAAGGAATTTGCAGAGAAATGGCCATCTTTCCCCCAATTCCTGCTGGAGAGGAGTGACAATCAGGACCAGGATGCCGACAGCTCACTTCAGTCAAGAGCTGTGTGTAGGCAAAAGGTTTAATTCCTAGTGTTTGGCTGCCCTCATGGTTTGTACTGCAGACATTGAGGGACTCAACAGATGCTCAGCTTTTTAATTCTGAGCTGACCTGACCTGAGCCCCAGTTTGGGAGGCAGGGAGGCCACACTCGGTGTGAAGTTGGGTCAGCCCACAGTTCTGGGCTGGCCCTTGCCCAAATCACAAGCCAAAGCTCTGCCTTCCTGAGACTGTGGGAATTCAGGGGGGTTGAATCACCCTTGGGGGACGTCTCTTGGCCGATGCTTTGCCCCAAGAACTTCAGTAATGCAGAAAGCACTGTCACATCTGTCAATCCCAAATAATGCTGCTGTGGATGGCCTTCGTAAGACAGGGGTTTGTACCTTGGGAAGACTCATCCATAGGATGTTCTGTTTTCCCTGGACGGCAGGAGGAGTTCTCCAAAGCAGCGTGGTACCACTGGCCATGGAACGGGCAGGAGGTGTTCCATAACCTGGCATCTTCTAAAAGACAGTGTTTGTGTTAGGTTGGGTTATCACACAAAACCAGCCTTAATCCCTTTTAAATGAAGGCTCTGTTTATGGCACATCAAGGTCAGGACTGTAAATCCTGGAACAAATCACCAGGTATAATGAAAAGGAATAATGCCAATTATATTCTCCAGCCATTTTTAGTACTTGAAACGTGGTCTCTGTACTCCTTGGAGTTCTCTCAGGGAAGTACAGATGGTATCTTTGTGAGGTAATAGTAACCTGCTTATTACAGTTCCTTTGTTTTTACCACTAGCTTGAAATCCATGCCATTATTAAACACTGTATATGGCATAACAAACCAGGTAATTCTTACAGTTTTTCAGTGACTTGTTCAACTGAGCTCTGGAAGAAATTTCCAAAAAAAATTTCAATCTTTATTTACCCTTTGTAGATCATTTCACTTTACTTTCCTCACACTGCTTTTGTGGTCAGTTTCTAGCAGTCATTCCCAGTTCACCGACAGGAAATTCACAGGAATGGAGGGTTTTCCATACATGCCGCAGAAAATTTTGGAAACCAGAATGTCTCTCATCTTTATCCCATAACTTTGCAAAAGAAAATCGATTCTGAGAGATAAAGTACTTCCCTCAAGCAGAGACAACAAAACAAAATGTGGTGCAGAAGTAGCACATGATCCGATTCCTTACAGGAAATTATATACAAACCTTCCTGTTAAAGAGGTAATGTCTCCATATTAAATTGAATACTTTAGTTATTTTAAAAAAAATAACTAAGTTTAAAAAATATCTGAAAGTTTAATGACAAGAAAAAGAGAAAAAAAGTCTGTGGCTTTAGTATAGTTAACTGGGCTATGTGTATTCTCTCAATACAGCCAATTATTGTAGTTAAGCCAGCAGTGCTTAACTAGAGAAATTCTGCCTAGTTAAAGTGTTGGCTGTGTGACAGAACATGCATAAAGCACAGTAAATAGTATTACTATATGTAGAAATGTTTAATTCTCTCAGTTACAGAGGTTTATCAAGTACAGTATATAATCTTGGGCTGGAAAGAAAGATAAAGAAACTTTGCAGGTAAGGAACATTTTCCTGACAGGATCCCAAGCCATATTAGTAAATTGGGATACTATTTTTTTTTTTATATTTTCCACTGAGGTGTAGGGGGAAAATAATAGAGAGTTGTTTTTTCCCTCATTATTTGGTGGTCCTTCCTTGAAACTTTCCAAACCAAAGCCATTTCTCACATCTGGTTGGAACACAGATCTTTAAGACATTCAAGTAATTCAAATCAGATGTAAAACTCTAAGCTACACTGTATGAAATTCAAGAACAATATAGTTACAGGGTTAGAAAAGTCTGCAATATGGCACCTCTTTTAATCAATACCAGCCTCAGTTTCGGTTTGTCTGCAAATACAAGACTATAATTAAGAATGATCTACTGCATTAATTATTTCAATACCCAGCGTAGCAAGTTACTAGATTAGTGACACTTTGCATTTGCAATATCATTAACAATTTGTTTCCCCTCTGCTCTGGGTGAAGTCCGCAGCAACGTGGCCTGAATCAGACCGTAGTTGCAATGGAAAATATTGAAGATCACTAATATCAATAAGCACTTCCTTATCTCTGCCATTTGGAACTGCCCGTATTGACTTTCGCCGCATTCCAGCAGTTCTGCCCAGTACCCAAACCGTAATTAGTCGTTAATTTCCATTAACTAAGCCACCACTAAACATCATTTAAATCATTTCCAATAAATGCTCCGTTAATGCCTGTTATCTGCATTTAATTCCCATTGATTCCCAAAAGCTACCGTGGAGCTTAATTGCCGCCCCAAGAAGAGCAGCGTCCCACAGGTGTCATCGGGACTGATTTCTCTCCGGCTGCCAAGCACTAGGGAGCAGTGCTACAAGAGGCTGCCATGCAAATCAATGGCTAAAAAACCCAAACAGCTGCAGCTGGACTTGACCAGAAAACAGTATTTACCTCACCAGCAAGGGCCTGCTCCTCTAGGATATCGCTTCAGTTGGCCAGAAAATATTTTAGGGTTTTTTCTTAGACTTAGCCTGTGAAAATAAAAGTGACACAGTATTCTGGCTCGTTCCACTTGGGTAAAAAAATACCATCTGATAAACAGAAGTTCTAGACCCAGGGAAAAATCAGTGCAATTGTTTAATCCTTTTCTGATCCTTATTATAATTTCGTCCATACGAATATTTCTGACCAAGAAAAAAAAATAATCAAACTTTTACCTGTAGAATTCTTTCTAGTATTTTTGGATAGCATAGATTCTCAGCAATGCTTTTGACTCCTCGGGATTACATCACCTTTTTACCATATCTTTTGGTATTTTACACACAAGTCAGTCACACTTAAACCCTCAGGAACTGCCATTTCAAGAAAACAAAACATCTGCCTAACAGTGATGAGTTTGACTTATGTTCCTTTTGAAGAGAAAAGCAAAAGAATTGGCTTGCTGAAAATTGAATGTTACTGCGTTTTCAAAACGACGTTTTCAATTTTACATTGCAAAACATTTCCCCCTATTTTCCATACTATTTCAAGTTGACATCTAAATTAAATATTTTGCTTTTATTCAAACAAATCACTTGATTGACCAACAATTACTGTATTCATAATCATGCTTTGTAATAGCTTTCTGGATTGTTTTATTGCTTTCATTAGGAGTGGAAATAAAACTCAACCATAGGACATTCCCTGAGAAGGAAAAATCTGGATCTCACGGGGCTTTGGTCGGAGCATTTTTTCATTAGCTTCACTTTCTGAAGATGTTCAGTGCATTATCCAAAAAGTCCCTCCAAGCTAGTCCTGTGCAAAAGTTGCCACACATCCCACATTGTGCTCTGGTCAAACCTCATGTCCATTATGAAATGACAGCAGGATATGGCTTTTCCTGGAGTTTTATTACAGCCTGCTGTTCTTTAACAGCTCGGCATTCACACAGCAAATGTAACACATGTTCATTATCTGCGTTTGGGGCTGGACAGGCATAAATTACCCCCGGACCCAAGGCTCCCAACATGAAAAGAGAGTTGTGGAGCCATTCCTCCATCTGCGCGGGCTCTGCCCTGCCTGGGATCGGGGCACGGCAGCCAAATCTCAAGGTGACAAAGCCTTGGGCAACTTTGCATCTGAAAGACAAGGGGCACCTGCAGGAACCAAACCCACATGCTGGGGGAGAGAGGGGAGCCCCTGAAATGCATCAAGGAGGGGATCCAGGAGATTCCCCTGCAGAGCACCGATGGTGTCAAGAGCTGCTGTAAGCCCCCGAACAAGGCAAACCATTTGCGGGGCACAAAAACAAGGAATTCTGTTGGTTTGGGAAGAATTTATCTCCACAGACGTTATCTATTAACCATCTACACAGACAGCAGGTATCAGGGGTGAGAGGCACTATCTGCACTTCCTTTTGGTGCTTCCCTCTCTGCCTCTGTCTGGTCAGGGCTGAGCCTTTTAATGTTTCATATAAATCCTCTGTGATAACCAGAGAACACATAAAGCAAGTAAAGATGTGTTTCTTTCTAGTCCTAGAGCTTTCTGTGTGTTTCAACCCATATTTCTCGATGGAAACGTCTACGTATGCTTGAATCCCAACCTGCTTCCTTGTAGGATTGAGACCTTATTGCTTTTGAATGTCCCAAACATTATATTATTGTTGTTGCTATTGTTATCGTTTTTGGTTTGGATTTTTAATTTAAATTATTATTTATTTGGACTATTGGATGTCCCACATCCTTTGCAAGCAACGGAGATGAGATTTCAGTCTCTTTTTTCCTCTGACAGTCCTTATACAGAAAGTGTGGGGAAGAGCATATTACAGAGACACAGAACAAAATGAAAACAAAATATGATGAATATTAAACTCCGCATTTATGATGATACAACATGCACAGCATTCCCTACTACTGCCTGCACCCCTCGAGCCCATTTTCCCAGATAATTTAACTTCGAAATCACAGACTGTGACCAACATTTTGCTGCACAGCACCAGAGAAGGTCATACTTGCTTTTCTCCAAGCTCTCTGTTCAGACTTTCTCAGATCCTCTGGAGATTCACAGGAAATTTTGCCCCGCAAAATAACCTCCAGAGATTTTAACCTCAGAAATTTTACCCTCGGTGATGAAATCTGCAGTTTTCTGGGCTCTGCCACCTGGAAGCCAAGACAGAGGGTTGGTTTGGGCAGTTTCTAGTTCTCTGCCACAGCTTCTTGATGTTTTCCTTTCACACTCAAATTACCCTGGAAGTCCTGCCCAGGGGGCAGGTGCTTTCGGGAGATAAGGAGCAGTGCGAAAAGCTCGGGAACTTATCCCGCTGTACAATAAACTTGACATCTAATCTGCTGCTTGGGCTGGTAACACACCCAGTAGAGTTTAACTAATCGGCCACCGCAGTCCCTGAGGCCCTCCCAAAGCTTTTCCCTGCTTATTCTGCAGCAGCTCCAATTTTAGTGGAGCTAAAGATGCTCCATCTGCACGATTTTCAGTTTTGCACATGCAGGCGTTCACTCAGCCCTGGGCACTAAACTCAGATGACTGTGGCATTGGCATGGAGGATTCCCTTCCCAGCTGGATTCCTCCACCACGGGAGGACTTGGACTTACACATGATCTGCTGACCGAATTTTATCAAGCTTCAGGTGCCTTTGAGCGTGTGCAGGACTTCAAAATGCCGAGACTTCAAACAAGGTTTTCGGGCTTTAGTTGTCGTTTACAGGAATCATACCTGAATTTGAACTTCTGTACCAATTTATATTCCCAAATCTGCTTTCTGACCTGGCCCTTAGTGACTGAGTGACAGAGATTAAAATAACCACCCTTGATAATTCTCTAAATTCCTAAATTAAAAGCACTCCTCTGAGATACATAAATGGTTTGCCTGTTTCACATAGACCAGAAAATCAGGACCAAAGTCCAAGCAAAAATGACATATCAAAACACCAGCTGAAACAGAAGGTTCCAGCTGTTTCAAATGCCACTAAACCACAATGATTACTGCTAACATAAATAAAACAAAATCTTAATCCAGTTTTATCAAGGAGTTACTAACCATATTTCTCTGTTCTTCCACTAGTTTTATTGAAAGCGTGTTTTCATAAGCAAGGAGAAGGATGGCATGTTGGGGACCACTTTCTCTTGTACTGTTAGAAAACCTCAAACAGCTCCAAATGCATCTAACAAACAACTGAACGTGGCCAATTCACATGGAGTAGGAAAAAAGCTGTCAAACCAAGGTCTAAGTTATGTCCTTGCTAAGTAGCTTGACTTGTGGTGGGGATTTTACTGGACAATGTCACTTCCTTGTGACCACCACAAATGATAACAGTTGCAAGAGCTTTACAGTTGCTAAACCAAAGGAATGGCTGGAATTTTGGAAAAATCTTCACAGCGTCAGCCCAGGCTGACATTCTGTACTTTAAGCAACTAAATAGGTGAGAGAGCACTCCAGAAGCTGGCAAGACAAAGGAAAAAAAAATATCAAAGCCTGCAAATGCCAAGCTGCTGCACTTTTGCTACACTCCATGGTTGTGGTGAAGGGTTTGGGTTGTTTCATTTGCAGACTCGTGGCTCCCTTCATTCCAGTAACAAAAATGCCAATAGCATTTCTAAATTAAACCCAGCATCTCGTCCCTTCTATTTAGGGCAGCTTTTTCTCTGGCCCACCACATCTCCAAGCACAATGCCAGTTCTCTCATACCATCTGTGTAAACTTCCCTCCACTGCTTTCAAAAGTGCCTTTTTTCCACTGCTGGGATCCTCCACTCAAGGAGAAAATGTTCAAGATGAATTCAACCCTGGCATTTCTCTGCAAAGTTTGTACCACTCCAGTAGCTACCAGGAGCTGCTGGGAACTGGCATGGGGATAAGTTAACAGGGTGCAACGGGTTGAAATTGCAAGAATTCCTTTTTTTGCTGGACTGTCAGAGAGACTTAGGATGGCAGATTTTTACTGGAGAAGTGAGGATGACAGTGCATGAACATCTGGGTGAACAGCTGGAACATACTGTCGCTCTTTCCCCTCTGTAAAATGCAATCCCGTGTCCTTAGTTAATAATTGTAATTCCTTGTTTTCCCATTACAATCAGCCTACATGTTTATGTTTGAATGACAAGGTAGCTTAGAGGGAAAAAAAAACTTCCAAATAATTGTTCTGCAAACAATATTGTTCTTTCATATGAACACAACGACGGAGTTGTGTTCACAAACTCCCTGTTACCAATATAAATAATTACAAAACCATAAAGAAAAATAAATGCACACAATAACCAAGAGCCTAAACCCACCACTACTAAACAGCACTTCATAACTGCGGCTCTGAATTATTACTGCCTCACCAGCACAGCCACAATATCTGCCTTCATAAAATCCTCCACTTCACAAATTAAATGGATTGGATAATCAAGAAAGCCTATGTTAGTCCACAAAGTGAAACCACCATCGCTGTAACGTGACAATGAACCCACGTTTTCGAAAACATTTTCATTCCCTGGAGTGGGAATGCATGATCCACACCTCCTTGTTCCCTCCCTGCCTATCCCACTGGGAGCTGTGTGTGTGCACGAACACAACTCTGCAGGGCTGTGGGTGCCAGGGGATTGCCAGGAGCTGCCCCCTCCTTGCTGCTCCCACGGCTGGAGCTGGAGACACATCCCTGCCTCTGTGTTTCCCTGCCTCTGTGTTTCCCTGCTGTGTGCCAGGAGATATCTGCAATAACTCCCAAAACACGTTGGCTGTGGAGCGCTGCCCGATTACCTTAGCCCTATAAATAGGACAAAAACACACCTATGGGGGGGATGATGTAAGAGAATGTCTGTGTTTCCCTGGGAGCAGCATCTCCAGACCAGCTGCTGACACCTTGCTGCTTGCATTTCACTTGAAATACTTCAGCGTTTGCCAGCAGGAATTTTTTTTCATCCTCTCTGTGGATGGCCAGGTGTTATTATCACTCCACCCACGTGCCTGAGCCCGCTCACAGTCCTCCTCCTGGCAAAATTCAATCCTTGCTCATTTCTTGACCCGTGCTCATCTTCGCATTGCTTTTTAATTAATCCACGGTTAGCTGAAGCCCCTGCCAGAAATCAATGATTTCCTTTCAATTCTTGTTAAAGATTTTTTCATTTCCCTAAATCTGCAGCACGTTGCTCCGGAGCTGTTAACAGCACACTTTTGTCTCATTATCAAATCAGCGAGGAACGGGGTCAATGAAGCAAAAAAACCTCAAACCCAGCACTGAAGACCTTCAGGCTTAAAGACATTTCTATTTGTCCCAGACATGCTGCAAATGAAAACATGGTCTCTTGCCACCTTGGAAGCCAGATCCTCCCTGGGTGTAAAGCCCCAGGTTTTGGGACACACACATCATTTCCTGATTTACACCTGAGTATTTAGCAATTACTCTGGGGGAAGAGCTGTCTGTGGAACTGCCCCTCAGACAGGAATCATTGGAGTCTTCTAAATGCAAATTTTCATGCCTTTTTATCTTGGCAAGCAGAATCTGGAGTTCTGTGCTGGGTTCTTCAGGGGATGCTCGCATTGGGGATGTCTCTTTGTGCCACTGCTCAGCAGCATCTCATCTCTTAGCACTTCTACTTAATAAAGTTCTAACCATCAGGAGGTTCAGTTCTCATCCTGGGGTTCAGTTTTCATCCAAGCCATTGCCAAATGGAAAGAGCCTTAAAAATCCCCATGCTTCCTAACAGTGTTTGCTTTAAAGAGGCAAGATGAACAAATCACTCAGAAGAGAGTGGTGAACACACCTACCTGTTTTCTTAAAGGGCACGAGAGGCAAATCACTACTTAGTTCAGTGAAGGAAAATGCAAATTAGAACACATTTGAGGGGAGTTTATCAGGGTGACCAGCAAGGTCTGTGAGCTGCACACACCAGCCCTCAGCCCAGTTACAGCATCCTCTGTGGCTCAAGCCCGTGCTCACCAGGCACGTGAATCAAATTAAACTTTTAACTTCTTCTCTCCAGTTACCCTTCTGTGAATTCGGGGCTGAATTTTCAGAAAATCGCAGGCACCGTTCCTACGATCATGCATGTAATCAATTAGTCATTTATGCGCACAACTGCTGTGACCAGGTATGCAAATCTCCCAGCAGCTCTGGCCATTTTCCGATAATTCAGCCCTTTTGTCGCTCGTCCACCCACTTTTGTTCGAAGCACCAAGTTCATGGAAATTTAGCTCATTTGAAACATATGTGTAGATCCATACGGACTGCCCAAAAGCATCACAAAGAGAAAGGATAACCTCGTTGTTAAGGCAGGAGAGCGCGAAATCTGGTTTCCATTCTGAGTTCTGCCACACATTTCCTGTGTAACCTTGGGCAAGTCATGAACTGTAACCCAGCTCGGCGGAGCTGACCTACATGGAAAAGCAGACAGAGCCATCCTCACTCACGGAGGTTATTGAGGCGTTTTGTGTGTTGGTACACGGGAAAAATATCAAAATAAGTCAGTGGAAGGTGCTAGAGAATTATAAGACATCAGCAGTGAGAGATGATCTGTACTCGGTGAAAAAACAGCAAGTAAAGGGGCAAACTGGGAACTGAGCAAAGAAAACAGCAAATTCGAGCAGGGAGATGAAAGAGAACCAAATGGTAACAGTGAGAATGAGCAGGCATGTGAGTAATTAACCTTTACACAGCAATTTTTACTGTCCTGCTTGGTCTTGTCCTTTCACAAAGGGCCACAGTGTCGGGAGATATTTGAGAAGAGCTGAGCTGGTTAATGTGGCACTGGCCACCTCACGGGCTGTCTCGTGGGCATGAATTATTCTTGGTTAATCAGGGTAATCCTGACAGGGTTATTAATGCCAGGTATTGGCCAAAAGCTGGTGGAGAACATTGTGTCATTGAAGCAATTACTGTAGCTGTGCTCAGTTAGAGGGAAACTTGCACTCTTTGTTTCCTTGCACACCAGAGGAGAGCTGCAAAGTCAGTTCTGTGGCTGCCATTGCTCCCTCCTTTTTGGATGAAATACAATTTGATTTGCACATTCCATCACTAAATGTTCGAGGTACGGCCTTGTGGGAGCCCTGAAAATCATAACATACTCTGAGAGAATACATCCCCTGTAAAAAATTACCTGATTTTGTGGCTGACCTAGATGTGGCACTCACACTGACATCATTAGGAGTCTAGAGCAGACTGATGGCAGTATCTTCCCCAAATTTATGACTTAATACAGCAAAATGTTCAGTATCCTCAGATCCAGCTGGGATAAAATGTTACAAGTGGGGCTCCATGTAGCAAATTTCCACTTCTGATTAACAACAACAAAAAAACTTTCCTGGTGAGAAATGAAACCAAGTTTTTGGAATATGTTACAGATTGTAGCTCTTCGCCTCCAAAAAATAATTTAGTGGGTCTTCATTTCATGCACAATATACCTTGGAAGAATTTGGAAATAAGAAAAATGAACATTGAAGGAACAGAGAAAATCCTGGTGCGTTAATTTTAAGGATTTCTGAGCTTCTGGCAAACATTTGACAATATTCCTTGACACAAACCCCTTAAAGGAATTGTGATCCTGCCAGTCTGGGGGCAGAGGAGCCTCCCAATTCATCCCACCCTGTTCCTTCACCCCAGCATCCTGCATGGAAAAGCCACAGTGATCCTATTACCTGTTTGGAAGTGAGGAGGCTGCGAGGGATAGCTGTGAGTCCCCCCCTGAGTCCCCTGGAATCAATCCCGGTTTGATTTGGAGCATATCTTTTGCAAAAAGATTTAAAATGTTCCAGTGAGGGAAAATAGGCTATAAACGTCGGGAAATTATTTTAATGGCTAATTAAACTCGATTAAAAACCTGTGATGATCAGAAAGGAGCTTCACAGGGGTCCTTATCAGCCACAGAGAAGGAGACCAGATTTATTTGTTTTTTACAGGTCAATTGCACCTGTGTGACGTCGCTTATTTTTTTTTTTCATACAAAAACACACTGTAAAACCCTGGCCAGCAGAATGATTAGAAGAGCTGCCATCCCCTTCCAGGTCTTGTGAGGTGTCTAAACATAATCTGAAAAAGGGAGATAATAGGCACGTGCTGTGGGAGCAGTTCCACCACGCTTCAGCTGGCCTTCACTGCTCTGTCTGAGCTAAAGTCACTGGAAAAAAACCAGGCACTTCCTCAGGATCATGATTCACTGGGTCTTAGCTGTGCACCCACCTCGTGTTTGGAGGCATGAGTCACGTTTCCAGCACGTGTGGCACTTAAAATTTGAGTTGTGCTGAGCAACCAGGAAAAGGCTGGATGGAACAGCTCTACCGGATGGAAAACGCTCTGGAAAGGGCCCAGGGTGGGGGACAGAGCCTGGCACCAGTGCCTGCCATCCCCTGAGGGATCTGCTGGGGTTTCACACCTGGGTTTGGTGCTGCCTTCAGAGCAGGGGGTCAGCTGTTGGTGCTCCTGTCCAGCCTGAAGCCCCGAGGAGCCCCTCGGAACCACACGTTCGTGGGCACTCATCTTTCTTCAGACAAATTGTCCCCTCCAGCACGGCAGAAATACCTGCTTCCCTCCCTGCCTGGGTTTTTGTAACCCCACAGTTTTGTGAGCAGTCACCACTCAAGAATTTGATCTCGAGGGGGATCCCCTCCAGCACAAATGGAGTTAACTCTGGGAATACCGTTCCTCAAACTGCAAGCTCCTTAAAGGAGAGCTCCATCTTTCATTTTCTCCCAGTGTTGTGCTCACCTACAGGCCCTAGAGAGTTAACAACCACGATGCAGAGTTACACAGGTGGAAACTTAAAACAAGGGGTCAGATGGGAAACTCAGCTTTCATCCATGGCCGGGGTCAACACTGGAATGCAAAGAGACCACTTCATTTATAGAAGGCTCAGTAATTGTAGAAGGAATATCGTCTGCCCCCTTCCCCACTCTCCAAAGAAATTACCTAATAGTTTCCAATTGAGATGGCTTTTAGAAGAATTTGGGTTTGATTCAGCCGTCATCTCAGAATAAGGAAAAGTATTTTGCTCTTCAATTGTGATTTTCATTAGTTGCCTGATGCCAGTTGAAATTCACACCATTCCTCAACCCAACACATGCTCCTTAAATTTTCACTTCCTTTTGGTAATAGAATAGAATATAGAGGTGAAAGTAACAATCTGCTGTACCTCTAACCCAAGATCCAAAAAGTTCCTTAAGAAACTGGATTTAATTTCCAGGCAGGGAAGATGAGTCAGAAGGAGCTCTTGGGCTTTGTCTGGGATCACACAACAAGCCAGCAATTGACCTGGGAATAAAATCCAGGTGCACTGTTTGACTTCCAAGTGCCATCCTCTAACCAACACTACCATCCCAATTCCTTCTCTCCACAGCCATATCTGATTTTGGCAATGCTGGGAAAGTCCAATTTTTGTGCAAGGTTCTGAAGAAGAGCAAGCTTTCTTATCTGATTCTGTCAAATATTAAAATACTGCTTTATTTTGCTTTCATGGCTAAGAAAATGTCTGTTCCTCCCGTCAGTTCCTGCCACAGAAATGACATCTCTGACAAACCTCAGTGCTCGTGTCCGCTGCTGAAAGATCTGGTCTCTGAAAAGATGAAAAATGTGGTTTAGAATGGAAAAAACATTCAGCTATTATGAGAAATATAACTGAGGTAGGCTTTCTTTCTGAGTCCTCTGATGGGTCTTTTTAAATGTTATTTTTTAACTGAAGAGCGCCCTGTCGGTGTACACATTCAGAAGTAGTGCTTAGGTCTGACCTAAGGAGGAAGGGGCTGTTTCAGGAGGGCAAGGCCCGGCTACAAAGAAGTAATGATGGAGATGCCTTTGAGGACAGGGATGCCTGCAGAAGCCACAGAGATTCCTCCTTTTGTCTCCAGACAGATGACAAGGACCAGGATTCTTTCACACGCAGAAAGAGACAATTGCTGGGGGCTTGAAGGAAAGTCAGTTGAGCCCCAGATACTGTAAAATACGAATCTTTTGTTCGCGCAGAAGAAAAATACGATGGTTGCAAGTCCCCCATACATCAATATCGAGTTGTTGGGGCTTTTTTTTTCAAATAATTAGGCAAAAGCTTTCCCTTTTTCGTGGGGTTCCTCCCTCAAAATGCCTTGGGAACTTGCTGCAGCTCCCAACTGTCAAGTAGCTGCCCTTTTTGTTCCGTCTAAAACACGTCTATATTTTTTTTCTCCTCCCCAATTAGATAATCTTTATTTTTCATTCACCTCGGGCCTAGCTGCATCACTTTGACCTCTCTGTGAGGCCTGGGTAAATCCTGGAGATGCTGGGCCACAATTCTTAAGAAGGAAACTTCAAGTTCTTTCCGCTTCAGCTGCCCTTCACATGTCTGAGGCAGTTAGGGCTGCTGCCCCATAGTCTGCGTGGCAGGGGCTGTGTGCTGGCTGTGGCACCCATTGTCTGCATTTTTCCTCTCGTTAGTCTCCTTGACCTTTCATTGTCTTACTCCTGCAGTGTCAGGTCAGACTTAGTGTAGGTCTCCCTTCACTAAGGACCCCTTTCCTTTCGTGGATCACTAAGCAGGACAATTGCTCTATCCATCTTTTCAGGGTCTATTGTCGAGCCCCCCCTGAGCTGAGAAAGGTTTGATTCACTGGGAAACCATTTTGGTCAAAGGGAAACCTGACTATGTGTCCTTTTAGGAACTCTGTCTTAATCACTGACTTTTTTATCTGGGATATGAAGAGGATTCAGGAGATCAAAAGGTTTGGGAGTACATGGGTTTGACCACATTTTTCCTGGAAATAATGGGAAACCTCCACTGAAAAATGAGCTCCGTTACAATGGGCAAACAAGAAGGAAAGCCACATAGTGTTCCCAGAGCATTCTGAATCGTCAGACCTTCAATAGCTTCCATAGAGAAGGGAAAAAGTAAACAGAAAATGTAAATGGAATGTAATAATTAATGGACCTAAAGAAACAGACTCATTTGATTTGCGCATAATCGCCGCCTTTAAAAAAGAGATAAGTCAAAAGGGATCGACGGAGCAGATGGAGAAGGCCGAGGGCTGGAGCTCCGGCCTGGCTGGGTGTGCAGTGGGTGTGTGTGGGGTTGCTGGGGATTAGCAGCTTGTCTCACCTCCACCAGCGCTCCCACATCCCACAGCCCCACGTCCTTCCCAGGAAAAGCCACGGAGATCCTGCGGGAACATCACAGCGGAGCTGAGCTGGATTCGAAGGGCTTGGCTTTGGCACCAGGCATCCAGCCACAGTCCTGCTGATGCCTTGAGCATTTCCTCCTGCATGGAAACCCTGACCATCATTAGCAATTATGAGGCCAAATTGTGTAAGACAATCATGAAAATTCCACGCTTCCAAGGAAGTTCAGCAGCAGCAACCATTCCCATCCAGGCAGTTCTTGAGACAGGGATGTAGGCGCCTCTTTATTTTCCAAATATCAAGTAATTTATTTCAAGGACTTACTGAAAAACAGGAAGAATGAAAATGCCTCTTTTCCTGCAAAGTAGCTGGAACCCTTTTACCTACTCGTGTGCCAAGATGCTTTTATAAATGAGCATTCAGCTCTTCCTTCAACCGGCCATTACCTCTGCACAGAGTCAGCTCAAGCCTCCTCAACATGCAAATCTGAAAGTTTTGCAGTGTAAGATAAAAGAGAGGAAATGGACTGGTCCTGGGAAGGCGGGAGAGCAAAGGGAGGAACTGGGACAGAAAACCTTGGAGAGCTGGACTCATATTCCTGCTATCAATAAGATGAAAGAAAAAATGTAAGCAGAAGCCAGTGACTCAACTTTTCCCTTTGACCCAGGCAAAGTCAATAGGGAGCCAGGTTGTTTGCCTTTCTGCAGGGATCTACTTTTCTCAGCAATTATCTGAGCTTCTCCTTGCATTTTTTCCCCCAAAACTTTTAGCAGGAGTAATTTAGGATTTTGCTTTGGAAAGTACACCAATTTGAGCTAAAGATTGTGTTTAAACTTCAGTACATGCCGAGACCTTTACCTGAATAAGAGAAAAAAAGTCAATTGGATTTACTGAGCACCTCTGCACTGGCTTTTGAATGAGGAGAAACTGCTGGCCCTAAACAAGGAGATTAAACAGATTAAACATTTCTTCTCCAGTTAAAAAAAAAAAAAAAAGAGAGGAAAAAAATCCTTTCAGAAAGGCAGAAGTCAAAATAAAAGAAAAAACCTTTGTGTCATGAAGAGTAAAAAGTGACAATATCTACATCTGCGGTATTTCAGGGGTACGTAAGTGTGGAATTCAATGAGAGGTGAACTGTTCCTGTCTTCTACAGTGAAATTGCTGAATCTGGCATTTCTTGGATGAAACACAGACATAATCCTTGCGATATTTACATTAAGTAAGATGAGGAGAATGATTTTTTTTCTTTGCTGGCACATATTGCCACGGAAGGAATGACAATATTTACAGTAACTCTAGTGCCACCTTAATTTGCTGCTGCCATTTGATTTCCCAGTGTCAACCGATCACTGCAGGTCAGCAATGTCACTTTCTGCCAACATTACCAAATGGAAGTGTCCAGGATATTAAATATGCTTGCATTTACATGTGAGAGGAAGGGGAAAAGTGATACAAGCATTTCCTGTACTGTAGAAACACCAGAACATCGTTGAGCTGTGACTGGCTCGCTGACAAAGTTCTGCTCCACAAATGGCTTTAGTCCTGATCCTTAGTGACACTAAAAATCAATTTTCCATTAATTAGGTCACAAATATAAAGGGAAAAGAAGTGATTGGTGAAGGAAAACTCAAGTATTTCTGCTGATCTAGTGGAATCAGCATAGCTGCAGCTTCAAATTCTCAAAGTCAGACAGCAATACTGTGGGATATGCTCCAGCCATACCAGGGAAGCCCTTGGCAAAATGGAATTGCATGGTTAAGATTGTTTGGAAAGCTGCTGAGCTTTATGTACAATTTAAGCTTGATCAAGAGAGCTTTGCTGAACAGGTCTAAGGATCAAATGAGTGTCTTGTGTAATTACAGAAGTTTGGTCCAAGAACATCCTGGAGGAAATACCTTTAAGTGGGAATTGTTTTCCATTTCTCTGGTGACTGCACCTCTTTGCCAGTGGAAACAGCCAGTTGTCCCAGGTATCCTCACAGCTCTGTTGTCCTTGATGAGCTAACTTGGGTAAAGTTTGTTACGGCCCCCAGGAGAAATTAATTCCCCTAATTAGAATGAGAATTTAACTTTGCACAGCTAAGTAATTTGGAAAGTTTTGTACTGCCTTCTCTGCCAGCAGGTTGGTGGAGGCAGGACCTCCAACAAAGTCATGGCAAAAGGACGAGGGTCACCTTTTCCATTTGCACCGTTGGATCAGGAAGAGGATGATTTACTCTCCACATCCTAAACTCCTATTGAAATGAGCAACCCTGCTCCTCACAAAGGACTGCTGCACATTTAACTGGAATGGCAATATGGTCACTAGCATAGCTGAAGACATAAGGCTTGTAATATGATTGAGCTAATTGCTTCCAGAGGGAAAGAAACAGAAAGAAGCTATAAAAAGGTATCCAATATTTGAAAATCAGATCTCCCCCCTCCAACCCCCCAAATAATTATGTTTGCAGAACTTTAAATGTCAGGTGGAACATAAATTATTAGCTGTTTTTCTTGTCGTCATGTGCATTTTTTGTCTTTTGTTAAATCTTTCCTCCGCCATTGGTTCATGCTAATGGCTCCAATAGTAAAACACACAACAGGCAGGTGGGCAAAATGAGTGTGCACTCTGACTGATTAGTTTCAATTAGCAACTAACTATTGATGTTTCGTTCAACCTTACAATTTTCTAGTCTTGAGGCACCGAGTAAGTGCAAAGTTGTATTAATTCCTCTTTTGTAATAGCAGGGCCAGTAGCTGGTTAAAGTCACAGGAAAGATTCCCATTAACTTCAGTGGTCTGTGAATCAAGCTCTTGATATATATAGAAGGCCCCTGAAAACAGAGTTTTGTTTTTTAATGTATTGTCTCATGTGTTGAATAGCATGGCTTGCTGCCCAGTGTTATGGCAGTTCACAATGACTATTCTTCCCACCCATTCTCCTTCTCCTCCTTCCATTAATCAGCGATGGGTCAAATTCAAATGTTTTGGAAGTTCTGTCTGGTTTTGATGTGACGGTACATAAAAATATCGACCAAGTGGTTATTAGGGTGCTTGGTGTGGCTGCATTTGTCCTGGGGAAACCTCCCCCTCCTCTCTGAGGGCAGCAGCACATTTTGTGGGAAGGTTGGCAGCTCTACAAGGTCTTCTTTGAGGCGGGCTCCACTCCCTCTGCCCCAGTGGTACATCCATCATTTTTGGTTTTCCTTTCCAAAATGCTTTTCACAAAAGTCACTTCCTCGTTTCACATTACTCCATGCTTTGTGAATTCAGACTGAGACATGCTGTGAACCAGACCCATATCTGGTGTAAATCAGCATCATCCCACTGCTTACAGTGGAGCTGCAGAATTCTCTGCCCATGGAGCATCTTGCCCATGAACTTTCTGCTCAAAGGGGCAGTTTTGGTGCAGTGAAAAAGGGTTCTTGTGTTTTGGGGAGAGATGTTGGCAGGAACACCGAATTGCAAATCTCACCTAAACTGTAAGGGGTTGAACTTCACAGATTTTGACATCTCTGTTCTGTCTAAAGAGATGATTTTTCTCTCTGACAACCCTCATGTTGTCCATTTCTGGGTACTAGAAATCGGTGCAGAGCAAAAAAAGAAAAAAAAAAAAAAAAGGACCAGGCTGATGAGAGCTCAATTAGTATCATAAAATAACCCTAATAAAAGAAGATCTTTTGCACTCCTATTTCCTTATATAACTCACCACCCCCAAGCACCTTTTTGAAAAGTTCCTCAAAGTTTATTCAAGGATGCATTTTGGTTAGGTTTACAGTATTTGCCACTTGTTGGCCAAAAGTGACAGAAGGGATTTCAGTGTGCTGCCCTTACCGTGGTGACACTGCCTTTAATTTAGAGTAAGTGATTATACATGTTTGACTGTCAAATCACTGCATGCAGCTTTTGTGGTCGGGGGCTTGTTTTATCAAAGAATTCTGCTGAACCTCTTCCAAACCAGAGCTCCCATGTGTATAATTATATTGTATTTTCATTATATAAACTTTATTTTTAAGACTGAAAACATATGAAATGATTATGGGAATGCGCGTTCTACACGACACCGCCACGTACTTGTGGGGAGAGAGGTTTGTAACACAAACCAAATGTTGCCATTAATATGCAGGTACAAGACACATCCTTGTGACTCAGGAAACTAAGGATGGGATGGAGAAAATAGGGGCAATTGAGCTTCAGATTGAAAGGAAACACTTATTTCACGTTAAATAGCACCTGATACGCTCTGGAAGTAGATCTTAGGGATTCATAGCCTGCAGCTGAACAGGACTTGTGTGGCAAATTTAGGTTCTTCCAAAATTGGGTTCTTTCAAACTGATCCTTCAAAAAATTGCATTCCTTCATTAATGTACTTGACTGGTGCAAACACTTCTCTGTTAGAGACCTTTTGTGTCCTGGGACAGCTACTTTGGTGTTTTGCCCAAAAACTGTGCATTTGGAGTTATGTCTCTAGTTTATTTTCATTGTCTCATGTCACAACCCAATGAGGACCTAATTTCAGTTTGAACAGGTACCACAGAGACCTTTTAAGAGATCTCCAACTGAATATTGTTTAAGGCAGGATCCAAAATGATATCCAGCAGCAAGGTCTGGCTGGGAGGGATAAACTGGGTAAGTTCTGAGCAAGTTGCCATCACCTTCATGTCTGCAGTCCATATTAATTCACATGGCTTCATAGGTTTGATTTTATTTTATTAACAAGGCTGTTAAGCTTTGTCCTCCTGTCGTAGGAACTGAGTCACCACATAGATTAAACAATTTACCAACTACATACTAAGCATGTCCACTTGATTCAGCACTTGAATTTCCACCCTCCTGCACCCTTATCCCATTGTCCTAAATAATAAACTGTCCTCTGTTTCAAATACTTTCAGCAGTTTCTCTCTGTCTGCCTCAGTAACTTTTGCTTGACTAATAGTGGTTCTTTAAAAAACAATCTCCAAAAGAAATCAAGTCTCTAAAGGGTATGTCATGAAAGTAAACCTTTTCTTTTGTATATATATAATATATTTATGGACATGTGTGCACACAGAGAGCAAGAGAGATGCACTGAGAGCAAACCAAAGCACACATCCATCGTCAGAGCAATCTGTGAGTCACCGAAGACAAATGCTAACTCCTTCAAGGCAATCCTATACAATAGATCAATAAACAATATCTTCCGTCTCTGGCTGGGAATGTGGACCCAGTCATTTACAAGCCAAAAAATAGGTCAAAGAATAATGGTGAATACTTGCCTTATCATCAGGCAGGGTGTGTGACAAGCTTGCTCACATGGCCTCTGCATTTTCTGTCGGGGTGACAGCCCAGGAGTCATTGATGTCACAGTGCTGCAAACCTGAGTGGAAAATAAGAGACAGGTTTAAAAAACCCCACTTCTTATAATTAAGTATAATTTATGAGGTAAGGATATAACAAACATTTAAAAGGACAGCAAATGCAAAATGATACCCGAGTTGAATGAACACAGGGCTTCTTAACCACCAGAGGAGTCACCTGAAGAGAGTTTGGCAGCTCGGTGTGGCAAATTCCTGCACAGCACTCTCAAAGTCCCCAGCCTGAGCCACTTTGAGCTCAGCTGCTCTTGGGCAGAGAGAGTTGGGCACCGGTGAATCACTGCCGAGCAGAAATGCTTGTTCTCATCATCTTCACTTGGAGGAATGTCCATTCAACACCCCAGCTATTGACCAGTCGATAAGGGTGCAGATGGAATGCGGTTTCCACATTTGGAAGCAGGCTGGGGTGAAGCTGCTCCTGAAGTGTGTTTATGTTTGAGGGGCTTTGCATGCGGGCTATCTCCTCAGTGGCATGTTTAAACTCTGCTCTCCAAAGGCAGGAGCGCAAGAGGCAGCGTGGAGGGGGAGGAGAGGAACCCAAAAGGCTGGAAAAGCTGCAAAATGCATTTCCTTTGGAACACCGAAACAGGATTTTCAAGGTTTGAGGAGCCTTTCTCATTTAAAGGAAAAATAACAAACTCCAACAAATTTAGCACGAGTGATTAAGTGTTGGGGGGTTCTGCAGCTGTAAAACAAGGCACTGTGCTTTCACGTATCTCCACAATGAACTTAATTTCACAGAACCTCATGTGTTCAGACACTGAAATCTCCCAAAATGTTTGCAGGTGATTTTTTTTGCAATTTTCAACGCTCTCTTAATTTAGAGCTAATTTTAGCTCTCCTTCCCTCTTCCCATACCTCCGTGCGGATGCTGACACGTGCTGTCACTCCAAATTTGTCTTTCACAGCCTGAGCAATCATTTTTGGTGCGAGGGAAGGGTTTGCCAGCATTCTGTGGCACGGCATTTAGGCTTGGCTCCCACTGTGTGCATATTTCCACTGAAGGAAATCACTGCACATCAGGTATCCTGCAGACCCCGTACTGAGGTTTCTTATATTTCTAGAGAGGTCAGAGCTAGAAATTTAACCAAGACGACACAGAATTACCCCGGATTGGCTCCCAAACTCATGTAAATAGCTTCCCCGCCCCCGAAATAACTCCAAAACTTCTTTCCCCCCCTCCTCCTCACACTTCTGCATCCCTCCGCGCCTCCTGCTCTTGGGCAGGGACATTGCAGAAATAGCCACCACAATGGTGTTTCCACTCCGAAAGAGGAAACGCGGGGTGGGAGGAGCTGTGACGGGAACGGAGGAAGCGGGGCCGTCTCCATCCCATCCCGGGCTGCGCTTTTTGCGCTTTCCAGCGGGTGCGAACGCGCTGTGGGGCGCGGGAGGCGGCGCAGCCCCAGGGCGGCAGGGAACGCGTGTGGCTCCCGGCATCTCCGGGCACAGCTGAGGCTGACAGCGGCTCTGGAAGTGTTGAACAAACTGAATGGAGCGGGGTCAGGGCAGAGTCAGCCCCCGGCGCCCCTCCCTCCCTCCCTCCCTCCCGGCTCCGCTCCCTGGGACATGAGAGGTGCGGGACGGCTCCGTCACATGTCCTGTCAGCCGTCCAAGATTTTTGGCTGGGAGCTCCTCCCCGGAGCCAATGGCGATGTTCCCTGCCTCGGGCTCCGGCCGGGGCGCCGGGAATGCGATGTCAAGGCAGGCTGTCCGTGCCCTGGGATTGCTTTCGTGCGTCTCCACCTGCTGGCTGGCATTCCGCTCATCGGGATGGGGACCGGCATCCCGGGAAGGGACGGGCTGACGTGGGAAATGCCACCCGGCTCCACGAGGAGACGGGCAGGCAAACGCGACAACAGATTATTGTCTCGATTTGATAATTTGATTTGTCACCTGCATCGCAGGCGACAGGTAGAAGCCCACTGAGATTTTTCATGCCAAGCTTTTTTTCTGGAGCCTCACACTTGAGGAGATGAGCCGCAAGAATAGATTTCCCTACCTGTCGCCTGCGATGCAGGTGACAAATCAAGTTACCAAATCGAGACAATAATCTCTCCTGCCCATCTCCTCGTGGAGCCGGGTGGCATTTCCCACGTCAGCCCGTCCCTTCCCGGGTCCGCTCCCTGGGACATGAGAGGTGCGGGACGGCTCCGTCACATGTCCTGTCAGCCGTCCNGATGCCGGTCCCCATCCCGATGAGGAATTCATAAAGTGTGGAACCGTCAGCGTTTCATTTCCCTGCCGAAACCAGATGCTGAGAATGTTAATGTGCTTTCATTGACACAGGGAAGGAGGGAAATTGTTTATTAATATCGGGAAGCATGAGCATTCGGGGGCCCACAACTTAGTTGCTGTGTGGTTAGGAAAGCAGTCACTTAGCAAATGCAGGCAGGCAGCTGTTTCAAATGGAAAGGAATAGAAATGATTAATGACTTCTGTGCTTTAAAGAAATGAACCCACAGGATTTCTTTCTTCTGCTGCGCTGTCCCACTTGGCCATTTCTGTCATGTGCCCTGGGACTTTCTTTGGAAGTTTTCAATGGTCTGTCGTGAGCTACTCTTTAGAAACTTACTGGACCAGATCTGGAGCCAGACAGATGCCAGCTGTGGATGTGACCCATTTGTACATACATTTACAGACTCTGAGCACAGACTATCAACACTTGATATTCCNCAAGATTTTTGGCTGGGAACTCCTCCCCGGAGCCAATGGCGATGTTCCCTGCCTCGGGCTCCGGCCGGGGCGCCGGGAATGCGATGTCAAGGCAGGCTGTCCGTGCCCTGGGATTGCTTTCGTGCGTCTCCACCTGCTGGCTGGCATTCCGNACTTCTGTGCTTTAAAGAAATGAACCCACAGGATTTCTTTCTTCTGCTGCGCTGTCCCACTTGGCCATTTCTGTCATGTGCCCTGGGACTTTCTTTGGAAGTTTTCAATGGTCTGTCGTGAGCTACTCTTTAGAAACTTACTGGACCAGATCTGGAGCCAGACAGATGCCAGCTGTGGATGTGACCCATTTGTACATACATTTACAGACTCTGAGCACAGACTATCAACACTTGATATTCCATGAACTTTGTCCTGCAGCAGCAGCAGCACTAGTGCCTTGCTTTCAGACACTGCAGCGATGAGCACAGTACTGACTCCTATTTGCAGCAGTATCAGCGTCACCTTTGCCCTCTTGCAGCTGCATTTTATTGATTTATTTTATATTGTATGACGGAGCAGGCAAGGGGCACTCCCAGGAGCCCAGACAATGCAGGGAATGAGCCTTTCCTCTGTGAGCCATGTCAGATTTCAATATGGATTATTGGTATTTCACCATCCCCTGCACTTCCAGCAGTGCCTTGTTTTTGTCCTTTCCAAACCACTCGCTCTGTCTCACTCTGGTTCTTAGGTCTTCTCTGTGCGGCATCACGAGGCAGAAGAGGCTAAAAAAGGGGATGAGGAAGAGAAAGAGGAATATGGAGAAAAGAAAAAGGAAGGCTGTAGAAAACAGATTATATTTTCACTGAACTCTTCACAATGAATCACCGAGCCAATTTTATTATATCACTTTTCAGGGAGAGTAAGTTCTCCCCTGACTTGACTTCATGGGGTTATTTTGAATTTACTTCTGTTCAAAAGGGTACATACCTTGGTCCAATAATGGTTCTGTTGCCATATTTTTGATTGATTATGTGTTCAGAAATGTGAATGTTTGCTTTTCCAAAATATTATCCCCTTTCACAAGGGTTGTGGCCAAGGACTGAGAACAGGATAGATGCTACAGAAGGTGGTAAAGGTGCCCATTGCATATCTGTATGATTAAACACATCCAAGTACATTTATTCCATACCTATACAGGCAACATTCCTGGCAGGTCAGTATGTTCAGTTTTTGTTGCATCAGAGGTATGAGTAAATCATCTGGCTGTGTGAGCCCAAACCCATCCAGCAGTTTAGAAGGTGCATGAGTTTAAGGCATCCTGAACGTGCCTAAGAACTTGGCTAAGCGCAGGCAGAGAGCTGAAGGGGGTTCTCACAGATCACTCTGAGACCCAGCAGGACTGGAAGACGATATTTCCTTGTCTACCAGGATATCGCTCCCAAGTCATCGTTTCAACGCAGGAAGTTATCTGCAACCTGGGGCAGCAGTGTGCACTCGGACACAATCAGCCTGCTGTCTGATGATATTTAAGAATTAGCCACCTAAGGCTTTCTTACAAAGCTGTCAGAAAGGCTTAGCTGATTGTTTTAACTAAGCCTGTTTAAAATACCTGAATAAACCGATGCAAAACAAAAGCAGCTTCTGCACATCTGAACCGTGGGCTTCCTTTACATCACTTATTTTCAGTGTAGGAATAAAGACAAGCTAAAGTGAATGGTGTTTCTCTTTCTATATCTGTCTGGAGATCTCTGTCAGGTACCCAGGTGAATTAGCACTGATGCCACGCAGAGCTCACAGCAGAAGGACGAGCTTGATACATGTGGGTACCTCAAATCCCACATGGAGGTATAAATTCAGCTCGATATTTCAGTCCACTTTGCTGAAAGCAGAAGTTGCTCCAATAGCCTGAATCTTCTTTCACAGGCTATTTTTGAAACCGATATAACTCAGGCAGGAAGTGTGAGTGTGTGTATCTGTGCTGCTGAACACCACATGAGGGCCAGATCTGTTTTCTGAAGTCGATTCTTGCTCCTGGTTTTGTTTCATTGTTTTTTTGTTGTTGAATTTGGTTNTGTTTTTTTTTTTTTTTTTTTTTTTTTTTTTTTGTTTTTTTGTGTTTTTTTTTTTTTTTTTTTTTTTTTTAACTTCAAAATACTTCCTGAAAACTTATCCCTGGTAATCCTAGAGGGTTTAATAACAAGGTCTTACTCCTAACTGGATCATCTAACTGTTGTGCATATGGATAAATTTCTTTCTTGTTTTCTTGGCCCCTTTTATCTTTCAGTATTTAATCTGCACTCTCAGTTGACACTGTCTCAGTTACCACAGCATTTTACTGCCATATTAAAAATTCTTTCAAAATAGCACTCAGCTGAAGGTCCCTCCATTTCTGCCATCTATGAAAAAGCATATTCAAGAACAGGCTGTGAATTTCATTATTGTTGTTGTTATTATTTTATGTTTTTCCCCAAAGCATGTTGGTGCTGAGCAGGGTGCCAGGCAGGTGAAAGAGTCACTTGCACCATTTGCAAACAGATCCTGCATCAGTGGATGTCCTCAGGCCTCAGAGTTGCACTGCCAATGAGGAAACACCGATTCTGAACATTTTCACCAGGAATGCCTCAATTAGCGTTCCTGTTTTGGTGAGAAAATGATTTGCCTGGCAAATTCTCTGCCAGTCTCTTAAGTATAAAAAGATGGGTGGTTTGGTCTTGGTATTAAAGGTGGGTGGCTGGGAGGTGACTGCTCACAGTGAAACCCCACAGGGGGCTTGAGTGGTCGCACCATTTCACAGGTGCTGGTGGCACCTCGTCCTGGCACAGGTCGTTTTTTACCGCTCTTCTTTCTGTCCTGCAGGCTGAGGCTTGTGAGCACCAGGGGAAAAGCAAGCTTTAGTCTAGCAGCTCAAATACCGAAGTAACTT
>VYZR01120112.1:6801-21339 GCA_013400675.1 Oxylabes madagascariensis | reverse complement strand
AAGACAGAATGAAGACGATATGATCCTAGTTCTTTAGCTGAATACAGCTCTTCATGGATAGGTGCTTTTTGTGGTTACTTGATCTTCAGAACAGACCACTTTCCCCACCTGTGTCAGGATCCTTAAAAGCGATCATTCCTTGGGTTCCCAACAAAAACAAAATCTTTGTATATCTGTGTCTCAGAAAAGACATAACCTCCTGTAACCCACGAACTTCAGGCCTGAGGGAAAGTTATGTAGCTAAGGAGAGGAGATTTTTCTGCTTGTATACAGTATCAGATAATAAATTGCTGTTCTGAAACTGGAAACAATTTAATATTGATGATCCATGTGTGTATGTTTGCAACTGGGCTGAAATTAATATTAAGTTATTCATTAATTTGGCTAAGTAGCTGATACTGTACTAGAGGGAATTAACTCTTAACCACCTACCTGCTATTTTATCTTCCTGGGAGAGGCTGTGGGGGATTTTCTGCAGTGTCCAGGAACCTACAACACAGTTCACCATCTATTTTGTCTCCTTATCACGGGCTGTAATTTATTAAATGCTTTGATACCTACTGAGATTTCAACTGCTGTGCATGTAAATGGGTTAATGTGATCTGGTTCGTCTTGTAACTGTTTGTGGGGAATTATTATGCTGTGTGCAAAGTGCTGAGCTGCCTATATAGAGTTCTAATGTAGGAATTACAGAAATGATTGGTATAGTAAGGAAGGAGTATCATCCTGTGGGTTTTCACAGCCGTGTTCATAATGTTGAGTCCATAATTTTATACTGGTGACTTCTTTCTCCAGCTAGCTCAAATGATTTTGAGTAAGATTTGCTGTAAGCCTGAAGTCAGTGCAGGTTGTTTAGAACAGAGCATGAATAGTGGCAAATATGTATCTGCTTTCTAATTCCCTCATTGGCAGACATTTGGGAGCCTGAGCTGACTCTCACGAGAAACTCTTTCCTCCCAGCTCTGGTCCTAAATCAATAAAGTACTTGAGCATATATTTAGCCGTAGGTAGGTGCCTCAGCCCTGCAGATTTTCACAAATTCCAAGATTTGTTTTAAACATATGTCCTTTAATTGCAGTTGCTTTCCTCAAGCAACTTTATAAATCCTTATGTCTGAGCTTCAATTCCTCTTCCACTCCTGGAGGAGACTGGAGTTCATCTTATGCCTGCCAGTGTTATCTGGAGTTTGAGGGATGCCTCCCAGTGGAGGCATCTGAAAACAGAGCACGACGCTATTTTTTTTTTTCTGGCTATGAAAGATGAAGGCTTTTCTATAATGATGTAGTTTCTTCCATAAATTATAGTAAACCAGTAAATCTTTTTTTTTTCTTTTTTTTTTTTCCTCACAGAGTAAAAAACATCTGCCCATTGCAAATGGTTAGCATAGTTTTTGACATAGGAGAAAGCTTATGATGATGCTATGCAGAGATAAGAAGGCTGTGTGGTATGAAAGTTCATCTATATTTGTCCTTAAGAAAGTCTACATGCATCAGTTTTGGAGAAAGCAATTTCCCATACATGCCTCAGATGGGTGGCATTTGAGGATGAACGGATTTCCCCAAATGATTAAAAGCCAATATTTGCAAAGTACTTCCTTGTCTTTGGATGGGCAAGGATGCAAATTTAAAAGTACTGGCAGTGGTTGTTCTGAAATCCTTACAGCTGTTGTGGATAAACAGCATGAACTGGTCAGTGGGACTATCACTCAGGGAAGAGTGTAATTTGGGAAGAGTTTTTCAGGTGTTACCATCCTTTAGCTCTTCTCTTGGCGAAACTGTTCACAGGAGACAAAAGAGAGCTTGCATATTGGAGCTGTTTATTAGGTGTCAGACCTGACCCTGTGCAGGCCAATCCCACAAAAGATTCTTCCCAGTGACCCTGGCTGGACAAGGATTCAGTGCCACGTCATGTGTGCACCCAAACACAAGCCCTCATTGTGCTGACTCTGCAGTCTGTGCCACAATACCATTTCAAAAGCCCTCATTCCTCCATTTTTGTTGGATTTATTCCTGGTTAAACTTCTGCTTGTCTTTTTATCTCCTCATTATTTTTTATCTTTTTTTTTTCTTATGAGGACAATGGATGTCATTTTGTATTACCGTTACAATTTCTCTCAAAAAGGCAGAAATGTCTTTTCTTCTTTATACTGCGGGAAACCAACATAGCTGTACAGGCCCAGAGCCAAAATAATCATATGCTGATAAACAGAGAGCAAAACTCCAATCTGGATTTTTTCCCCAAGTGGGAGAAGTTCCAGCAAACAAGGGTAGGCAAAGAACATGTAAAGAATTATAAATGGGAAGTTCTAGCAAACCGTTCAGTAATGTGCTATAATGTTAAATACATGAGATATTAACATAAATTTTCTTTGGAAGTTTTATGCCAGTGCCAATGATTTTTAATATGGATGTAGTAAGTTATGAATTTATTAGAAATTTAAAACGTTTTATAACTTTAAAGCAAGTACGTAGTGAAATAAGTTTTCTCTCTGGTTTTGTGTTTAAGAATTATTTTTGTGAAATGAAAAAAGCAAGGTTTCTGCATAAGCAGGGGTAACATAGAAAGAAGCTCTAACAGCTGGAGTCCTTTGACTTTACAGATGAGGGTAAATCAATGTAGTTCAGCATCAATCAAAACCTGTCTCCAGATTCAGGCTTAGGCTCAATAGCCACAGAACATACGTCAATACACACAGAACATATGTCCGCCTTACACGTTCAGCACAGTGCAATTACTGATGGGCAAACTGCAAACTTTACAACAACTTGGCTCCTGAATTACTAGTATGTTCAATACTGCACTGTAACATCCCCCTGATGTCCAGGTGCACCCCCATGAGATGTAGAATCTGCGTGCACAGGGAAGCATTTCAGAGATACCAACACAGGTACCAGAACAGGGGCAGCTCATTACTGGGAAGTAATTATTGAGATATATAATGTAGTTTTTCCATAGAGATAAAAAATACGGAACCTACTGAAACTGCTGAATGGAGTCTCTATTTCTTGATGATCAAGGGCAAAAGAATGACTTTGTAGGAGATATTTGCTAACTAAGCACATTTTGCTGACTGTACACAGAAGTGGGTGGGTTAAATTCTGGGGGTTTTTCTTGTGTTGTTCTATTGTGGTGTGGGCTTGGGTTTTTTCCCTTTTTTTAATGCAGGTGTTAGATGAGATGATCTAATGGTCCCTTCTGGCCCTAAGGCAAAGTGCAGCCTCCACTTGACAATATTCAAGGAGTTCTCTAAACCCTTTTTACCAGGCCTTTGGGGAAGGAGGTTTCTAATAGGGAAGAATTTTATAGAGCAGAAAAGTGTTTGCCAGCAGAAATATTTGCTGTTGGCAGTTGATTGTTTTGGGGAGGAGGAAAGGTTTGCCAAGGTTTCCATTTGAAATATCTTTTAAATCTTCATTAAAGGTGCCTGTGGCAATACTCAGGCATGTCTTTGTATATTTTTTCCCTAGAAAAAATATTTTTTTTTTCAAGACAGAGAAACAAGAGTTTGCATATTATATCATGGCAAAGGTAAACTCAATCTCACAGTTGTGTGTCTCAGGGAAAAAAAAAATAAATTAGGGAATATGACTAACATCTGTCTCTTGTCACCTTTCTCAGGAACAATGCTTTCCAGCTTTATAAATTCATCCATCTCTTGAGCAAACTGTCAGAGATTTAGAGGAGCAGGGCTGGACTTCCGTTAGCTCTGGTTCATCTAAGAGCGCTGTGGGCTGCTCACTTTTGAAAAGTGATGGCGACTTTTAAAAAGCAAGCCTAGAAACACTTACAAAAGTAGCACAGTGTAACAATGTGCTTTGTAACCATGGGTGGGTGATCAAATCAACAACTTGCCAACAACCAAGGTGTCAGACAGGCCATTGGACAGGTTATGTGGCCTGCTCCTTGTCTGCAAAACAACTGGGAAAAGTTCAGGTGGCTTGTGAGCAGGAACACTGAAAAAACGCAAGTTTTTTGCGCAGTTTCTCCATCCATAATTCAGAACTGATAATAACTGACGGGAAAACACTCTGCCTTCGAGGCGCTCCCTTCGGGAGGACCCTGGGAGCAGAGGACGGTGCCAGGAGCCCACGCTGTGCCGCACAATCTGTCACGGGGCCGCACGAACAGCGCCCTTTTGTCAACCTTTTGTCCCCACCACAACGGGGACAACTGGCTCTGCAGCTCCTAGGTGCTGCCAGGTGGGCTGTCCTGCGAGGGGACAGATGTCATTAAGGAGTGGTGTGCAGCAGGCGCTGTGGCTTGTGGGGCGCACAATGGCCACAACATCCAAAGGCCATATGTAGCGCTCTCATTAGTTCCTTGATTGCCCCCTGCACAGGCTGTTGGAAATGTTTGAAAGTGCGAGTTCAAAAGGGGAAGTGATGTATCATGTTTGGATTTTCTCCTTCAGTCATGCAAAGCAAACAGGGAACCTGCTGTGTTTGGAAGCCAGAATTTTTAGAGACTAAGGCATATCTTAATTGTGACTCTGTTACGTGGCTTTGCTTCACACTGAATTTCACTGCTGTCTCCCACAGTTGGAGAGTCCAAAAGGGTATTGAAGACATGCAAAGTCCTTTGGGCATTTTCACCCTGAAATATTTATCTGCTCGGTTCTGTTTCAGTCCCAGCAGATATTTATCTTCTGTTAGGAATTTAAGGGAGACATCTGGAGAATTCCTGGGATGTTCATCTTTGGATATGGCTGTGAAGAAAAACACACGACGTGGGTAATGTTTTACTCTGTTCTTTCACTTTTATTTCTCTGTTCTCAGTTTTAAATTGGTATTATAGGCAGAGTCACATTCAGCACATCAGTCTGGTGGGTTTGCTACAGTCTACTTTGACAACTTTGGGAAACTTTTTGCTGTTGATACTCACGTCGCACTGTCCTTAGTCCCTGTTTTCATCATTGGAAAGTTCCCTTCTAGTCCCCTTTTTATGCTATTTAAGTATGATTTCCCAGCTTCTCAGAAGAGCTTGTTTCTGCCTGAACTGGGCAGCCCTTTTACAGCAAACACCGCGTGGAGAAAGTTTCCTGGGCAAGATTCTTAACAGATGCAACGACTTTGTTTTCAGAAGGATGCATTCAATTGCAATTGACAACTTTGAAACCACTGTAGACAACTTAAAGTTTAACTTTTAAACCTAACACAAAGAGATGCTGTTGTATTTCTTACCTACAACTGAGTTTTTTGAACTGATGCAAAGGCATCTTGGATGCTTTGGCAAACAAAGGCATCAGTAAAGATCCTTCTAATCTTACCTTACCATATAATTAACAAACTCTCTAGTGAAATGCAAACTGGTGTTTAAAAAGTGTGATTAGATATTATTACAGACAATAATTAGTAGGAATTGCATTCTGTAAGGGTTCTTCTGTTTTACTTTCACTGTCCTGCTCTCTCAGATTTTTTTACTATGGGATGCAAAAATTAGTCTGAAGGCTTGATTTTGGATTCCCAACTTAACTGTTAATTTAACTACTAAAGCCCAGTTCAGCTTTTTCCTGAGCTTTGCTGTCTTCATAGTTCTGAGTTCAGAGTCATCGAGGTCCCTATTGCCTCACAACTAAAATCAATCAGCACAGCCCTTAATTATTCTATTTGTTCTCCACAGACTGTCTTTCCAGAAGAGATCATTAATCCCTTCACCTGCATTACAGTACATTGTATTCCCTCTGTCTGCAAATGAGAATGCCTGTTTAGAGTGAATTTGGGATTGGTACAGGAAAATGGTGTGCTATTACTGAAATACGGCAAATAGTTCTCTACCTGAGGTATTAGTTCATCCTGTAAATGTTATACATGACTCTAAATTGTGTTTGCAGGCTACACTGGACTGGCTTTGAAAACCATCAGTGTGCTGGGAACTCCTAAAAGGTTTGTGTTTCCTAAAAGGAACTCCTAAAAGGGCTGACTGAATGCAGTGGGGTGTCCAAATCCTCAGGGCTAGTCCACCCTTGTATCTCCCAAATCATGGTGGCTGAGGTTGGAGTCATTGCCCTCATGTGCATATTAGATTTCTGGTAGGATATCCCAGGGCAGCACATTAAAATTGACTTCAATATTAGTCATTTCCTGGCTGCTCTTTCCCTTTATAGAAGACACTATCTATGCCTGTGACATAAGAATAAATACTTTAATATAAATATTTTCCAAGTGGAGTTACTCATTATTAACACAGACAGTTCTGAGGGCAAATAAAAACATTATGTGTCAGCAAAAACATTATTATTAAGGAATTCAGGCTTCAAACCACACCATGATTCATAGAGCACCTGACTGATTTTTTTTTTTTTTTTAATTCTTCTTTTTTCCTCTTCACTAAATATGAAAATATCTTATGGGACATCAGGTTTTTCAGAAGGCTTGTGTTGGTGTCCGATAAACTGGAAGAAGGAAGGAAGATGCCATGGGTAACATGGGTCTGGTGAAATTTTGTGGAGAAATGTAGCTGTGGTGATGGAGAAATGAAATAGGTAGATTATCTTTAAGTAAATTCTAAATTACGCTCTACTTCCCCTCAGTTTTTCACACTGTACTGAGAAACGTTCTTGCAGGGACAATTAGGGTTTTGGTGCAGGTCTGAACTTCACTACCAGCGAGAAAGAGCAGGACTCCTGTTTAGGTGCTGCTGCTCTAAACTGACTGAAAAGAGTACTTCTGATTCTTAATTTTTTTTTCTTCTTTAGGAATACTTTCCATGGAATTACATCAATTTAGTAATAGATTTTTACACTGTTTGTAGTTGTCTCTTGGAAGAAGAGAGGATGAAAGATGCATAATTAATTGCAAATAATTGGGCTTATAATATTTTAGGTAACTAAATTTTGGAGGGTTTAACTCTTTTTTTCCTTTCATTTTTCATCAAATAAGTCTGCTGTGCTCTGTACCTTCCTTCCTCAGGTCTCTTAAATCACATCTGAACCTCTTTTATGAGGCCTAAGGGAAAGTTGAAGGTTATGTTCCTTACTTTCTTTTGTAAATATGTTACAGTCCATTTCATCTCAAATCTGACTCTTTTCACAGCTGGTTGTTGAGTCAGTTGTAAAGGCTCTGCTGTGATTTAAATCACTTAATAATCTTTTTTTCAATTTCTTTTTCAAATATGAGGAACACTAGCATTAATGTAGTTGAAGATTTTAAAAAGTACACCCTGGAATTCTAAAAGTGTGTTATATTTCACTTGTAGATCTGGCATGTGCAAAATGAAAAAAAAATAGTCTTCATCCTAACCCATGTTTAAAAAAAAAAAAAAGACTACATATTCAGTCTTAAGTAATACTCAGAGCAAATAATTCTTTCACTGCTTAGTTTATATAAAGATATACCAAGTTTTACCAGATTCTTTTCCAACTGAAATGAAGCAAGAGGACAGGAATGCATATTAAGATGAATGACACTTATTTCAGAGGAATGGATGACTGATGCACTTTTCATTGTCCAAAACTCATGTTCTAATCTCTGAGAAATGATTTTATTCTCTGTGCTCCCTCAGAACTAATCAGTAAATCAGCTATCAGAACTTATGTTGAGACACATAAATTTATCATCTTGATTTTGATGCAAAAATCATAATTTGAGGAAGTCAGGAGTTTTGTTTTCTTCTGCTTTTTAGTAAAAATAACAATTTCCACAGGTTTCACAGGCTCTGTCAATATGAATACAAGAAATGAATACAAATGTATGAATATATTTTATTTACAGAACTGTGTTACAGCAGGTTGGTTGAAATCAAGTGGGTAATGAAGTCAATAGAAGGAAACAATACCAGTCCACTTAATTTGGAATATCCCTGGTGACCCCCCTGCGTGTACTTGGGGCTGCTTTCCTTCCATCAAACGTGCACTGCAACACTGGCTCTTTCCTCAGTTGGCCACAATTACTTTAAGGCCTTTGACTCTTGGGCCAAGATCACAGATTTAGGGAAACAACTGCATTTCCCAGGCACAAATGTAAAAATTTGATACTTTTGCTGTTTGTAAAACAAAAGAAAAGAATAGGAAAACTGAAAAGCACCATGGTCTTGCGAGTGAGGAATTTACCAGTGCTTGTGGGAATGATCTCAACTTTGCATGTTTTGCTGGCTTTATCTATGAAGCTCAAATCAGGATCCTGTTTTATCTGCAGCTGAAGCTGACAGCTGGGAAAGAAGGATAAAAACCTCTGGGGTTTTGGCCCATCATTAACTGCTTTATAGTGAAAACTTTTAAGTGTCTGAGCTTAAAAATGTAATGTGCGTCCTACAGCAGTACATGTTTGTTCTTGATTCTATGATCTCTCATTTTCTTGCCAGAGGGGTAGGTGGATTTGCTGTGCTGTGGAAATATGACTAAACTTGGCCTGAAACTCAACAAATTGTACTCTCTTTGCTTATAACTATTAAACCACAGGTTAGCAGATCTATTTTTAAATCAGCAGCAACCCTGAGCCCTGAGACTCTTCTTTCTGCACTAGACATGAATATAGGTGATGGAGCAGAAGGAGCAGAACTCTTCATCATGCAACTCTGAGCAGCCTGCTGCTTCTCTTGTTCATCTGTCAAAGCTCTAGTTTTCACTCAGGTCTCTGTTTTTTGCTGCAGCAGTCTTCCAGTGCTCCAAGATCCTTTTGTGCAAAAAGTTGCTTTTTCTCCTCTCTCCTCTCCCAAATCAACTTTACTATTCTATGACTTGGTCAGCTTTTCTGTATTTTTTCCTGTGAAATGACACAAGTACCACAAATGTGCACAGTTTTCTTCTTGTACAGACAGAATAAATAGGAATTATGACAGATAGAATCCCTCCCGCAACACAGAATGGAAACAGCTCAGGCAACCTGGAAATCCACAATGTGCTCCAAAGCTGTGGCATCAGTTGTACAGTGATTTGTAGTGCTGGTGTCTCTCTGATCATTGACCAGATTAATCTATCCTCCTTCTATTATATTTTCCATCCAATGTGTGCTTCTTCTATATAAAAATGTTGCCAAATCTCTGTAAATTCCCATTCTGCACCTTCAGACTACTGCTTTGATGCTGTAGACAAAAAGTATTGCTATCTTCTTGGATGAATGTGACTACTTATTCCCCTACAGCATGCCCAGTCAACTTCCATCTGGAGATTTTTAATTGGGAAGAAGGAGGTGGCAAATCTTTCCTTTTAATTGCAACATGACAGTAGAATAAAAATAGCATATCAAATACATTTTATCTGCTAGGGCCGTTAAGGCTTATCGTCTTCATTTTCAGCTGCCTTCTGAGTCATGAGAAGCAGAAACTGTAGAATTTTTCTTTGGAAGAAAAGCAATAACCAGGACATGGTGATGATAGCTCAGGAAAGAAGCCTTGTGATGCCATTGAGGCTCTGTGCAGCCCCGTGCCCAATTACTCTGGGGGCTGAGTCCAAAGAATGGAGGCAGAAGAAGAGAACAATGAAATGCTCCCCACGTGCTCCCGTGGTATAGTCAAGTCAATCCATCATGAGTGCACAGCCTAGCATCTGGGAGATCCAGATGATACACACTGGAGTTTTCCTGTCTCAGCAGTAGTGTCTCTATTGTTGCCTTTTAAAAGCGCTTTTCTGGCGAGGCCTAGGGCATGATTGAAATGCTTGTTATTGCAATTGCTCTGCCTCAATCAATCTTCATGTGTGATACAAGGCCGACCTGGGCTCGGGCTCTTTATCTGCCCCTTGTGCTTGCAGTTTTTAAGAATGCACTTATTGACCTAAGAGTTAAAAATTTCTTTTATGTGAACTGTATGCATGTACCTCAGAGGGAAGAGAACACCTTTTACTTGTGATTCTAATTGCTCAGAGCAAAAATATTTGTTTTAACTGACTGGTTCCCAGACAAATCTTCGTCTTGCTGTGTTTATGGCTGTGTTTTTCTACTGTACATTCCTGTGGATTATTTTGCAAGCCCATGGGTGTGTTGAGCATCCAAGCATCCTTGCAAACAGTTACTGCAGATGTATAGCTATAATTCAGGTGAATCATCATTCCCCTCGTTAAAGTTTTACAGCAAAATATTTGGCTAAATGCAAATGGGAGAGGTCTGTTTAGGGATCAGATTAAAAGCAACCTAGGTTTGTCATGCAAGAAAATTGCCTTAGACATGCAGTTTATTTAGATTCAATAATTCCACAGCTGGGCAATGTGTTTAAAAGTTAATTGCTGGTCTACTGTCAAATTCTCAGGGTCTGATTCACTGTCAGTGTGCTATCAACACAAGACCCTCATGCAGGGTTTCTGGAGTGGAAATCTGGTGTAAGCAATCACTTACAGGAACACTCTGCTGCAAGTGCAGAAGGGTTAACGTGACCTCAACACACATGGTGCTGACCTGGGTAGCTGGAGGATGCATTGACTCAGAGCATCACTGCTGGGGCTCTGCAAACTCTGGCTATAAACAAACACCACATTTGTTCCTGCAGACGTCCAGCTGTCCTTTCTCAGTCCTGCACCATGAATATGCTTAAAAGTGCTTTGTCATCAGGAGATGCTTTAAGTAATCCATTATATTATTTTGAACTTAGATAAAACCCATCTGTGGGCTGTGTGGTCAAGGAGGCACAGGCCAAAAGCTGGCACAAATCAGATTTGATCTGGTGAATGCTTATTGTTATCCTGGAAATAGAAACAGAAGAGCAAATTCAGCTGCCCACACTATAGCACCTAAGGTCCTCAGAAAATGGAGAAGTAATGTGAAGAAGGAAAAAAAATATCTTAAGCCTGAATTTCTGGGCAGATAAATTGTGATGCCAAACTTACTGCTTCTTCCCAGACTGGCTCTTTTATTCTCATCCCTTTTTCGGCAGTGATTTTTCCTTTTTCTTCCTGTTGTTTGCTGGTTCATTGACCAAAATGCTCTCGTTCTGGTTGGAGTGTTTATATATGCTCGTGTTCACTAATATGAGTAATTGTAAATAGCCCTATCCTACAGAGGTCTGTTTGTTCAGAATTCAACCACAATTATTTAGTGCAGGAGAACCAGCCATATCATTCTCTGCTGTGCTCAGAGAGCTTCAGGGGCTTTTGAAGGAAAAGTGAAGCAATTGGAAGGCCTTACAGAGCTCTGTGACCTGCTAAAATTTTGTGACCTAATAAGATTTGGATCTGTTCATTAGTCATGCTGTAACTCTTTGTCCTGCTCTCATTCCCATATCCCTATAAACAAAGAAAATTCTGCTAAAAATCACCTATGTTCAGGAAAGTTTAGTACAGCAGTGTGTCTAGAATAGATTTCTAAAAGAATGATGTTTCTCAAGTTACAGTGGTCAGCTTCTGTAAGTGCTTCCAGGAGAGGATTTCATAGTTCCTTGCCTCTTTCTACCTCAGTCATTTGAGGAGAAAGTTATCCCATTCTGCAGAGCAAGGAACTGAAAGAAGAGACAAGGACAGTAATTCTGTGCTAACTGGCAGATGTCCGTTCTCTCATTTCCACCTTATGGCTGTGATTCCTGGCCCAACTCTGCCTTTATAAGCTGGGTTTTCCTTCTGCATCATCCTGGAACCCAAACCAACTACTGCATGGTGACTGCTGAGGGCACAAATCCTCTGCACGGAGATCCAGTCACTGGCACTTGTGCAACACCTGGCACAGCCATTCAGAGGTGGTCAGCCAAGCCTGAGGCCACCTGCTACTCCGCTATTTTAGTTTGTGTTTTAACACAGATCCTCTAACTTCAAAAGGAGTTTTTCACCTTGTTTTAGGCCCTTCTTTAGCCCAAGGGAATAATTTTATAACAACCCTAAAGCAGATGTAGAATAATCAGCTCTCAGTATTAATGCAGCCCAGGCTTCTTGGTCATATTCCCTTGACAAAAACCCTTGGCCCATGGACAGTTTTACCTGCTGAGGGCTCTGAGCAGGCAGACTGCCCTTCCCTTGCCCACCTGCAGTGGAGGGGGTGGACAGCAGAGACCCAGTTCACCCCAGCTCACTGTGGGGGTCTCTCTGCTGGGGTGGGTGTTTGCTGCTGGCTCTGTGCTAGTATAGAAAATCCTGATGGGTGGCACCTTTCCTTAGCACACTTTACCTTTAGCTGCTCTTTGAAGAGAAGGAGGTTGCTTCCTCTGAGAACTTTCTGTGTAAGGCTTTCAGAGTACTTTTATTGCCAAATATCCTTAAGAGATGCAGGCACAAATTAGAATAGAAGTAGGAAGAAGGAGTTCTAGAGAGCCCTGAATCAGTGTTTCAGGTTCAAGAGGGGCTGAAGTTCAGTGTGTGGCTTCATGTAGAGTCCTGACTTCAGCACGTGCTGCTGGTTTGTTTGTTTTCTTTTGCTTTTTTTTTCCAGTCTCTCCCCACACATCACACAGGGCGCTGAGGCCAGCCGTCATCTCGGAGATCTCACACCAGACGTAAAGCGACCACCACTTTTTACAGGGCTCACTATTGTGGTGGCTTCTTGGATGCACTGTTTTCTATACCTACAGATAGTAAGTGGTGAGTACTGCCACAAAGAAAACCAGTCGTTAACCAAGAGTTATGTAACTTGCCCAAAAACACACTTTGAAGTGGCTGGTTCTATGCAGGTGGATTTTTGTGGTGCACCACTGCAGGCAGTCCAGTTTAGCATGAGCAGAATCACCTATACAATCTTTCAGCAGCAAGTTACAAAAACAAGTTTTCTATACTAAGCAGAATAGACCCTGACTGCTTTGTTTCAAGGGAGTAGAAATTAGTTCAGATTGAAATGGGAAGAGGTAGAAACAACACTAATTCCCAACTGTCACTGTATTTCTCATTTGCTGTACCGAGAATCTACAGTTGTGTAATCAGGAAGACAATTTTAGACTCTTTTGTGCTCGAGAATACAGTAAGTTATGTTTTACCTGTCTGTCTCTGGAGAAGAAAAGCTTTAATTAGGTTTTACTTTAATTACATTCCATCTATACAGTATCTAAAAGCATCATGAGAACATGTCATTTACTATTATCCCTGCTTTCTGGGAAGGTTTAGATGCTGAATCCTCTAATACTGTATAAAGTTCCAATTGCTGTTATTAAATGAATATTTGAAACAAGTTTATTAGTATATGTATTGTTATAATAATTGCTAAGTAGTAGTGAAAACCTGAGTGATTAAATTGCAATCTGGAACTTTCTTCCATCAGAGGAAAATATTAGAATTGTGTGTTCATATAGATATTCTCCAGCACTGATGGTCCAACACTGATGATCTGCTAGGATGGCTGATGTCCTGGATCAGAACCTTATTTCACAAAAATTACTATTTTACTGGTGTCACTGGTCATACTGTACATTAACATTCTGTGCTGTTCCAAGACATAGTTTAATTAAAAACCATCTGCTCTTTTCAGGTTGTCTTATCCTAATTAAGCTAATGAGAATGTCATAACTTCTGACATTTATAGAAAATATTGTCCTTGAAATGAACTTTCAGGCATTATTTTGTTACAAGCTGGGAGTGCTTATGAGGAAGAGATTATTAGAAATGTGCATCAACAAAACATTCAGTTTTGTAGAGGGTCTTGATATCCTGTGCCAAGTATCCATTAGTCTTCCTCAACCTAACTGTTAATTTAATAGAAACTCAAGCTGATAAAAGTAATAATGAACAGTCATGGACATCCCTGTGCCTTTCCCAAATTTTGTAAATAACTTAATCCCCAGTGAAAAGTCCTAGAATAACAGTAGGTGTTTTAAATATTTTAAATATTTACAATGGGGTGCTGTATGTTTTCCACAAGAAGAGAGTGATACATTGATACCTTTTTCAAACATATAGTTTTCCTATAGTTCTTTTATATTACTTTTCAAGTTGTCACAGCTTGACATGTGAATCTATTTGGTTAAAAGGTAAACCAGCTTGCAGCAACTGAAAATGGCATTTGTCTTTATGCATCAAAGTAAATATTATTCACTTGAAGATGACACATCTCCAGGGCAGCAGACTGACTCCCCTGAAGGTGAATGTGCATCCAGGCAGGATGCATAATTTGGATTGGTTTTGCTCCACCCCTGTTTACTTTTGCCCTCCAGTCAGTTATGTTGTCCAGACCTGTTTGTAGTCGGTTGCATTATCCCACAGCCTTTGGTGTCTCCTGCCCTGAAAACTTGAACTCTGAGGCCATGCCCATGCAAAGGAATGATCTGGAGATTTTTGTATCAGCCAGGTTTGGTCTTATTCTCCTCTTCATGAACAGATGACTGCCTTCTCTGACTGCAGTGATTTGTAAAGCATATGATTCCATGAATTCTGAATCCAAACTCATATTTAAAATGTCTTTTCCCTTTTCAAGTGAAATGAGGCAACAAGAAAGTCATAGTATTTTGAGGGGAAAATTTGAGAAGTTGTGGTAAGAAGCCCAGGGACACGAATACCAAGATAAGCTTCCAAATTTATTTTCAGGCTGAATAATATGACTTTATACCCAGCCAATTTTGCTGATAGTATGGATTTAACCTTGGACACAAACTAATTGTTATTTTTTGAATTTTTTTTTTTTCCATATTTAGCACTGAGGCCTACTTGGAGGAATGTAATAGTGCTGGAAATACCTTATCACAGGAGTGTGTGTAGCAGATAAC
>VYZR01120108.1:0-15063 GCA_013400675.1 Oxylabes madagascariensis | reverse complement strand
AGGCATCAAGGGCAGGACCAACCCCAGCCCACCCAGAGCCTCTGGAATCTCCCTCAGGGACCCCCACCCCTCACACCAGGACACTCCATCCCCACCCACGGCTCCCGTGACATCACCTCGTGTCCCCAAAGGCCCATGGGCTGATTCCTCTGTCTCAATGCTTGGTTTTTGTACTCAAATCTCATCCTTCGGGCCACTAAACAGCCAATTTTCCACCCCCAGCCCCCAGAGAAATTGGCCAGAAGATGCTCTGGCTCGGAATGATGGGATTAGAATCAAGGAATTGTAAAATCACAGGAAGGTTTGGGTTGGAAGGGCCCTTAAAGCTCAGCCAGTTCCAGCCCCTTGCCGGGGGGAGGGGGTTCCAGATGCCATTCCTTGGGCCTGGGGAAGGAAACCACCCAGGCCCTGGACTTCTGCCCCAGCATCACTCCCAAACCCTCTCACTTCATGCACAAAAACCACTTTCAGGATTAATTAATGCCTTTTTTTTTCCCTTGGAAATTCTTTGAAGATCAGCCAGCCAAGCACATCTGGATGGGCTGAACACAGATCCTGCAGTGGGATCAGATGAATTCTCATCTGAGACATGAGCTCTCTTCCTTTTATTTCCTCAGCAAAACCTACCAACAGCTCTTTTTTACTGGAGCACCATTAAACCCACAAAATTCTGGGAAGCACATCCCAGGCAGGTATTTATAAATTCCCCTCCTTTGACAAAAAGTGGCATTTTCTGAATCCTCCCCGAGAAGAACACGACCCCCCCGGGTTGCTGTGGTTACCTGAAGGATGCCGTGCCCACCACAGTGATCCCAGAGCTTTCCCAGACTAACAGGCTGCATTTAGCCCATATTTGTATTTTCACCTCCTCTTCTTTAAAAGAGAGGATCAAAAAAATGCCAGGGGTGGGAACGAGAGACTTCCCTGCAGCTCTTCCCCTCAGCCTTCTGCTCCATCTGCGGCCGCCCCAGGAGATGACGGGGGGGAATTTTTAGAGTGTGGCTTTGAGCAGCAGACCAAAATCCGAGCAACTGTTAACAAAAAGTGTGAATATGGCAGACAGGAGAGGAGTTCCATAAGGGAGGCACTTCTAGGGGTGTTTTCTGGAGAGGGAGAGCCTCGTTTCACCCAAAGGAACATTTTGCATCCGGGGACTCGCAGCTCCCTCAGACCAGTGTGGGCAGAGCAGCCAAAAGAGACAGCTAGAGGGGTAAAAATAATTTACCAGATGAGAAATTCATCTTTTTCTTCATGATCTGAGGCTGGCTTAAACTCAAAGAAGGAAATTTTGTATCATAAATCGCTGTTTCATGGGGAGATTAGGGTCGGAAAGAACTTTGAAGACCCTCTCGTTCCAACCCCTGCCATGGGCGGGGAGGTGTCCGCTGCAATCTGGGAATGGTTCTCAAAATATGCACAGACATTTCATAAAATATCTGCACACATTCCATAAAATATCTGTTTATGTTTTCTAAAATACTTTTACATATCTTGACAGCACCACCTGATCCATTTTTAGTTGTTCCTGCCCAGTTCTCTTTAAAGCCAGGAAATCTCAGCCCGTGGACATCTCGTGGCTGTGACTCCCCCAGATTTATTTCTCCCAATGAAGGAAAGTATTTTTGCCCAATTGTTTTTTTTTTTTTGTTTCCCATCTTTCAGTTTCACTATCTCCTAATTTCTGAGCAGCGAGACAGAGAAGCTCCAAATAACTCTTGTTGAAATCAGCCATTATTGAGAATTCTTTAATCACGCCTCATCTCAGTCATCTCTTTTCCAAGATTAAACACTTCCAATCTCCCTCATGCTCCCAAAAGTGCTGGGAAAGCAACAATTAAACAGCAAATGTGAATACAGAGACATTTGCAGAAGAAGCAGTGACAGAGTGCACTTTCCTCCTGGTATAAATATATTTATAGATATATATCTCTATATATAGACAGATATCTATATTACATAGAGAGATATCTACAAGTTTTCATTAAATTAAATTCCAGTACAACCACCCGGAATGGATTCACTCCATCATGTTATTTGGGTTTTTTACTCCTTTTTCCTGCATACATTTCCCTTCCCACCACTTTGCCCCTTCCCATGATGACAATTTCAAGATTATCAAGGTTAGAAAAGCCCTCCAAGAGCATTCAACCACGAATTGACACTCAGGACTGAGGGGATGTAAAGGGGATGCTTTGGGGGCCTGATTCACCTGAGCCTGGAGACAATGAGATAAGAGAAGTCCCAAAGTAAGTAATAGTGCCAAAATAAATAATAGTCCAAAAAATAAGTAATAGTTCCAAAATGAATAATAGTCCAAAATAAGTAATAGTCCCAAACTAAGTAATGGTGCCAAAATAAATAATAGTTCAAAAATAAATAGTAGTCCCAAAACAAATAATAGTCCAAAATAAGTAATAGTCCCAAAACAAACAATATTCTCAAAATAAACAATAGCCCCAAACCAGCACTGGGGGTTGGAACTGGATTGATCTTTAAGGTCCCTCCCAACCCATCCAGGGATTCTGGATCAAACAAAAGGAGGAATCGATGGCACAGAATCCCAAGGACACCTTTTACTCCCGCTGGGGCCGAGGTGGGAGCAGCTACAACCACACCTTGGGAATATTTTGCAAACAGATTCATGACAGGAAAGCGAGGGGGGGAAAAAAAAGAAAGCAAAATGTGTCGGGTAAATTCTTCTCACTGAATAATTCCTCCAGCTCTGATAGCGATGCATAATTACAGCCCCGTGCCGGTCTATTATGTATTAGTTGGGGGTACTAATTAGTTAATGTTTGTACAGCTCCTGGAAGATGTAATGAGCTCAAGCATTATCATTAACTAAACAGCACTCAGGTTTAAATTCTTTTTACCATAACTCAGAGCAGGATCACCTACACCCTTTCAGATCGGTGGAACGTGGCACCCACTGATCTCGTCGGGGAGGAAAATTCACAAATGAGGGCTGGGAGGAAGCAGCGAGAGCTCCTGGCTGCTGAGCAGGTTAAAAGGAGAGGATTTATTGCCAGTTTAGACGATCCTGCTTTGAACCCGAGGCAGGACTGACACACTCCGGTGGCGGCAGCTGAAGTTTACCAGGTAAGATCAGTCAGGTTCTTGATTTGGCAGAAAATCAGAAGCTTCTCTGGCCTTCAGAGCGTTGCTCAGCACCTCTGAACACCAGATAATAAAGTCCTGAAGCCATGCAGGTGCCTTATATCATTATTAATTAGACCAGAAGAGCCAAAAGCCACTGTGTATATCTATGCTTGCCCAAACCTGATCAACTCAGTGCTTCACTATGGCAGAAAGGAAGGAAAAAAAAAAACAACCAAACCCCCCAAATGTTGATATTCAAAGCTTCAGTATCTGCTTCTGAGGCTCAGAAGGAAAGCAATCTCAGAATCATTAAGGAGGGCTTTTAATTAACCCCGTCTCCACTCTGCACAGACGAAGGAACCTTGTCCATGGCCACCAGGGGAGAAGAAGCTCCAAAGCCTCGCTGCTGTTTGTCCCTCAGCTGGGGAGGCAGGAGGGGATGCTGGTGGGAATCTTCCCTCTCATAATAGTTAAATAAAGTAATATAAGTATATAAGTAAAATAATTAAACCTGAGCACACCACATCTGCAGCGAGGGTTGTTTTAAAGAATAGCAGGGGCTGGAAAACAGACCACTGGAACTTTAAAGCACCTTTTCCAATGTTTTCTAACTAACTTGAGTTATAGTGTGAGCCAGCGTTAGCTCTAGTGTAGTTTTGTTGACATCTATCTCCTGACAGACTATCTTTTTATTTTGGGTTGGACTTGATGATCTTAAAGGTCTCTTTCAACCTTGTGGTTCTGTGATTCTGTGTGATTCTGTGATCCTGTGGTCCTGTGGTTCTGTGATTCTGTGTGATTCTGTGATCCTGTGGTCCTGTGGTTCTGTGATTCTGTGTGATTCTGTGATCCTGTGGTCCTGTGGTTCTGTGATTCTGTGTGATTCTGTGATCCTGTGGTCCTGTGGTTCTGTGATTCTGTGTGATTCTGTGATCCTGTGGTCCTGTGGTTCTGTGATTCTGTGTGATTCTGTGATCCTGTGGTCCTGTGGTTCTGTGATTCTGTGTGATTCTGTGATCCTGTGGTCCTGTGGTTCTGTGATTCTGTGTGATTCTGTGATCCTGTGGTCCTGTGGTTCTGTGATTCTGTGTGATTCTGTGATCCTGTGGTCCTGTGGTTCTGTGATTCTGTGTGATTCTGTGATCCTGTGGTCCTGTGGTTCTGTGATTCTGTGTGATTCTGTGATCCTGTGGTCCTGTGGTTCTGTGATTCTGTGTGATTCTGNTGTGATTCAGTGTGATTCTGTGATCCTGTGATTCAGTGTGGTCCTGTGATTCTGTGATCCTGTGTGATTCTGTGTGATTCTGTGATTCTATGAGTCTGTGATTCTGTGGTTCTGTGTGATTTTGTAATTCTGTGATTATGTAATTCTGTATGATTCTGTGATTCTCTGTGATTCTGTGTGATCCTGTGATCCTGTGATTCAGTGTGATTCTGTGATCCTGTAATTCTGTGATTCTGTAATTCTGTGGTTCTGTTTCTGTGCTCCTGTGATTCTGTGTGATCCTGTGATCCTGTGATTCAGTGTGATTCTGTGATCCTGTAATTCTGTGATTCTGTAATTCTGTGGTTCTGTTTCTGTGCTCCTGTGATTCTGTGTGATCCTGTGATCCTGTGATTCAGTGTGATTCTGTGATCCTGTAATTCTGTGATTCTGTAATTCTGTGGTTCTGTTTCTGTGCTCCTGTGATTCTGTGTGATCCTGTGATCCTGTGATTCAGTGTGATTCTGTGATCCTGTAATTCTGTGATTCTGTAATTCTGTGGTTCTGTTTCTGTGCTCCTGTGATTCTGTGTGATCCTGTGATCCTGTGATTCAGTGTGATTCTGTGATCCTGTAATTCTGTGATTCTATGGAAGGCAGAGTGTTGGGACTCGGAGCCGTCAGGCAGCCCAAAGGACATTAATGCCCCCAAACCCCTCCTCATTCTTATGCTAAAAGGAAGGAGGATTATTTTTCATGAGCTGATTCATCACAACCTGTCTGGCTTGCTTTTGAAACTTCCAACATTTGCATTTTTTAATAGTTCTGGGCTGCAGGTAAATGATCCATGAAAGAGGATGTCGAGCACGTCCTTTTCCTGCAAAATCCACAGAAAATCTTTGTGAGGTTCCTCTGCAAAGGGCAAACCTGGGGGCTCCTGCCTGTGGAACATCTCCAGGAGCATCCATGGGTCTGCATCCCACAGGAGCCTTTGCCACACGTGAGGAGCTCTCTGTGCAGCGAGGAAATGTTTAATAAAGTCACATTATATGTATTTTACATGTAATGGTTTGTTAAAAGCACTCAGAGTGTTTTTTGCAGGGTTTTGGCCTGTGTTTCTGAAGCCAGAAGCAGATTCGTCCCACAGCTCCCATCACCCAGCTCAATACTGTTGCCCGCACAGCCTTTCTAAGAAAATTGTTTTCCTTATGTATCAAGACTTTTCCCACACTTTAAGTATCAACAAATGGTTTGTTTTCCTATTTTCATGGAGGAGGAGAGAGCTGACAGACTGTTGGTCTGACCAGTGTGTTGGAGGGGTGGCAGCTCCACCCTCCAATCCACTGATCCCTTTAGAATTCTATAAAATGTCAAAGATGTAAATAGAGTTCCTTCTTTTCCAGCACGACTCAGCGTGTGGGAGCAATTCTTTCCTGTCTCCTTTCCACCACTGACAGTTTATTTGTGTCCACCCATCGCTCCTGGCAGGTACCAGAATGAACATCCCCACACCCAGTGCAGTGTGGAAACAAAACCCAAATATTTTATGCTTTATAAGCATTTATATTTTATTAACAAAATATTTGAGTCATTGCTGGTAATCTCCCGTATCTGGAGCCTTCTGGGACTCCACAGAGCTCTCCCAGGGTGGGTTTTTTAAGTGTGTGTGGAAGTGAGAGAAGGGAGGGGCAGGTTGTGCTCTGTCCCAGCTCTGTCCCATGAGGGAACAGCTTCAAACCCACAGGGGGTGGGTTCAGGTTGGAGTTTTGAGCACCCTGCTCCGGTGGGAGCTGTCCCTGCCCTTGCCTGGGAGGTCTCTGAAGTCCTGTGCATTCCAGGCCATTCCATGTAGGAATTAATTAATTCAATAAATAATTCATTTATAAGTTAATTTCTATTTAGTTCATCTAAAGCAGCAGGTCACAGCCACCAGGATGAACTTCAGAGTCAAAATTGCTCCTTTACCTCGGCCAATGCCTTTGCATCACCCAGCGCCATTTGTGAGCAGATCCCAGGGGTAAAAATCAGGGATCTGGAGAGAACGACACAGAAATTCATTCATTAATCCATTAACCCTAACCCTAATCCATTAACTGTAACCCTAATCCCTCTCATCAAGGTGCCCCATTTGGGGGAGGGGGGCAGCACATGGCCTTGCACTCCCTGTTATCCCTCAAAAAACACCCAAATTTGGAGGAAAACCAACCCAGCTGGAAATGGGGATGGCAAAGGCAAGGATTGCACAAGGAGAGCAGAGACCTGAACCGAGCACACCCCAAAAATCCTGAATTATTTCACTAAAAACTTGCTTCCCCTCCTTCTCCACGCACATACAGCAAGGCCCAGTAATCCCTACCAGAGACTGTAACACAAAATTAATTAGTTGTTTAATTACTTATCATTTTAGGAGTGAAATCACTGCAGAATCCCACACAAACACAGAGATTTCACTCTGCCAGAGCCGGCTCAGCCCACACCCCCGAGCCGCAGCTGCTTCCAGAATTAAACAGGACAAACCCAGAGCACCTCCAAGGAGGTTTCACCCACTGGAACTTCACCCTGGGCCACCCATCCCACAAATCAATCAGGAAAACATCCCCCAGGCAGTGACAGTGACGAGGAGATTCTGTAGGAAAAAGGGAATAATTCCAAAATAGGCTGATAAATAAGGAAAAAAAAATTGAGCAGAGGTGGGAGAATCTCTGCTCTTCCAGAAATGCTGATGGAAAATGCAGGAGGACACTTGGACAATCCCTCCTTGCTGCAGTGAGTCTGTGCCTCAGCCAAACAAATGATCCTGATCCTCATTTGGCATTTTTTTTATTTGCAAACTTGGTTAAAATGTAGAAATATATTGATGTATGAGCAATTCCAGCAGCATTGATTCACAGCATTTGAAATCCAGGACAGAATTTCATTGCTGTGTTTGTGGAAGGGAGAATTCCTTCCTTGTCCCTCTCAGGGAAAGGCAGGATCGTGACATGGAGAGGAGAGAGTTTCTAAAATAACAAATATTGGAGAATGCAGCATAAACATCTGTGAGAGCAGCTCAGTCATGGCCTAAATTCAGAACCAGCTCCAACTGCCCAGCCCAAAGACAAGATTCCCTCAGGAGGTCCCAGTCCCAGCTGGGAATTCCTCAGGAATTCCAGGCACCAATCCACAGGTTCTCTGCCCCCTGTGACTTTTACAGCTCTCCACCGTTTTTATTCTCTGTTTGAAATGCTCTCCCAACCAATTGGGCTCCTCCAATCCACTCCCTGCTCCAGCTTTCCTCCCTAAAAAGTCCTGGAATTCCCCAGCTTTCCCTCCCACAGGAGCAGTTCATTTCCACACTGAGGTGTTGGAATCCCTGCAGGAAAACACCGATTTTCAGGCTGTCCTGGACCCCGTTGGAGCCGTGGTTTCAGGTGTCAAATTGGTTAAAATTAGCATGAAGGGTGTGCAAATGACTGGTTAAATACATGTACAGAACACAGAACAGCGAGGCTCTCTGGGTGATTCAGCTGATGGAAACAACTTCCAGTTTGTGCAGGAGCCACCACACAGAGCACAGAAAGTCACCAAAATGCCCAAATTTCTGTTTTTAAGCACATTGTCTGTCTTTCTCCAAGAATTTTTTCATTAAAGCTATCTATTTCCTATAGAAATAACTGATTTTTTTTTTTAAACCGATTTTTTTTTTTCCTAGAAGTTGACGGCCTCCAAGGCAGGACTTGAGTGCATCACGTCAGCCCTGAGAGTGTCCGTTGCACACACAAATATTTCCATGGTTTCCTCACTTGTTCACACTTGGCTGGATCAATAAGCAATTTCCCCCACGTGTGGGATATCCAGGAGCTGTGGCAGGCAGCAGATGGTTTATTCCAGCTGCAATCTGCTTCAGCATTTTACAACAAAAAATAATAACAGGGAAAATAAACAGAAGGAGTTTTCTCCATTGACCAAAAAAATGCTCTTGGCTTAAATCCCCTTGCGCAACAAGAGACCCACCAGTAACACCAGTAAGAGGCGGGGGAGGGTTTGGAGATGGGGCCAGCCAGAATTCCATGCAGAGTGTCCGGGGTTGTCCAGGGTTTTGGGGGGCTGGAGATGCTCCAGTTGGGCTCCTCAGCCCTGGTGATAAATGGTTCTACCACCCACCCCATACCCTGTGTGTTCACATCCTGAGTGGGGAGCGGGTGGCCGAGTCTTTTCCACCAGGAAAACCCTCATGGAACCATGGATCAGCCTGAGCTGGTGTCGTGGGCTGCAGTGCAAGGTGTACCCAGCAGTGTGTGTTCTGTGACCAGCTGTTAAACCAGGGGGGCTCAGCAGAGTTCTTTATCTCTCCCACCACCCACCCTCCCTGCAGGGATCTCTGCTGTTCAGGGGCCATCGAGGCTCACTGCAGGGCTGATACAATTCCATCATCCCAGGGGAGATGCTCCGCCCAGGGGGAGGAGCCCAGCATTCCCACCTGGATAAAAGCTGAGGTTCAGAACCCCAGCACAGCCTGTGTGCACGGCATTCCCAGAGGAAGAGCGGACNCAGCTTCAGGCTGTGAGGTCCCATCCTTCCTGTTCCTCCCTCCAGCCCAGCCTTGTTTGTGCTTTTGGGCCTGAAAGTTGTCCTTGGTGTGCAGCAGGAAAGGATTTGTTTTGTGTCCCTGCTCTGTGCAGAGAGCTCAGCAGCACTGAATGTGAGGCTCAGAACTGCATCCCTGGGCAGCACGGAATCCAAAAATATGAAAACTAAAACTTAAGGCATCAAGACCAGTCTTTTCAAACCAAGACAGCTGGAAAGGAGCCAGCAGGATCTTCGAGTCTGACTCCCGGCCCTGCACAGGCACCAGAACAATCCCACCCTGGGCCTGGTTTTCCACCTTGCAGGTTTTCCACCACCAGACCAACGCCATTCCCTGCCCTGCTCCGGAACGTTCTGTAGCTGCTCCGTGAGGGGATCACACAAAGCCCAGCACCACAGGCCTGGTGAAATGGGTCACACCCTCCCTGCCAGCATCAGAAAGAGCTTTTCAAGGTCTTCCTGCAGTTTTGGAATGGAGGATGGCCCACCCCAATTTTCATTTTTAGGCTTCGTTTCCATAAATATTGCCTGTGTCCCATTTCTGCCCTCGCACGTGTACAAAAGTCTAGAATTTTGTGGTGAGCCTGCTCTAAAGCAGCTCCAGTGAAGGGGAAGACTGTGTCCCTCTTGAATTTCTCATTCCCAGATGTCCTGGATGAGATTATATTCCAGAGGACCAAGTTTGCTGGTAAAATTTGTACAAAGTGGATTCCAAAATGGGAATCAGACCGAAGGTTTATACGAAAAAAAAACCAGTTAAAACTGGGTAATTCCTGATTCTAATGTGTGCTTTGAGGCTGTTACAAAGTTTATTGGCTCCAAGGGGATTCTCCACATGAGAAAGAAGATTATAAAACTCAAATTTATAGGCCAAAGGTCGTCTGGTTAATGGCACAAATGGAGAAAGCTGTGGAAAAACACAGAAACCTTCCAGCCTGGTGACTTTGAAAGGAAAGGAGAAATTCTGCAGATGGGAGAGCTCAGAGCCCCTCCCAGGGCCTGAAAGTGACGCTATTGGACCATGGAAAAGAGACACAGAGTCTTTCTTGAAGCTCAGCTCGAACTCTATTTATTATTTTATCTGACTCCATATTTGTAGTATTTCTACACAGACCAGGGATTGCAGGAGAAGGTTGACACCTCTCCCATCCCATTGGTCACAACAACTGCCCATCAGTTGATCCTTCCTCCCAGAGAAGGAACGTAAACAAACCCCGTGTAACATAAACATTGCTTCTAACAATAACACCCGTGCTTGAGAAAAGAAGAACCAAGTATGTAAACATGGAATTTCAGAAGGCTTAGGGAAAACCCATGGCAACATAAAGGGGCTCCAGGAGAGCTGGAGAGGGACTGGGGACAAGGGATAGAGGGACAGGACACAGGGAATGGCTTCCCACTGCCAGAGGGCAGCAATGGATGGGATTTTGGGAAGGAATTCCTGGCTGGGAGGATGGGGAGGGGCTGGGATGGAATTCCCGGAGCAGCTGTGGCTGCCCCTGGATCACTGGAACTCTCCAAGTCCAGGTTGGAGCACCCTGGGACAGTGGGAGGTGTCCCTGCCCATGGATTGTGTCGCACTTGATGGGATTTGAGCACCTTCCAACCCAAACCATTCCAGGCCAGGGAATGGATCCTGAGCCCAGGACTAGTGACACAAAGCCAGGCTCTGCTGATGCCTGGTTCACTGGAGCAGGGACATCCCAAAGCGTGAAGCAGCCTCTGGAGCAGAGGCTCAGACTCAGCAGAGGCTCAGACTCAGCAGAGCCTCTGTGCTCCACCCTCCAATAAATACAAACGATTGGTATGGAGAGAGAAAATAGGAGGAAAACGATGATCAGACCTTTTATGAATAAAGTGATTTTTTGCTCGAAAATTTAAGATCGCCTCGTGAAACACGAAGGGAAAAATGTCACTTCAAAGTGCCTTTGGAAAAGATAAAAATGGACAGCCCCAGAGCAGCAGCCTTTGTAAGGATCCTTCCTGTGGAGAAACCTGGCAGGTTCAAGGACCTTCCCTGAAGAAATCAGCTGGGGCTCAGAGGAGGGGAAAAAACACCTGACAATAAAAGAGGAGGGGAGGGAGGAGAGAAAAGCTTCAGATAAAGCATCAGATGGATGAAGGGATGGAAATACATTAAATAAAAAGATGAGAGTTGCCGACTGGCAGGGAGACAGGTGGCACGGAGAGCTCTGTTTGATGTTCCTGCCGCTGTCTGCTTCCAAGCTGAGCATGAAACAGTCCCGAGCAAAGGCTTTCCAAAGGAAACAAAGCAATCCTTACATCCACATAATCAGCAAGCAGCACAAGGAGAGGGGACAGAAAATGCCCACCTGGAAGAAGGGAAATATTGCAGAGCTCTGGAACAAAGGCTGAGCTGATGCCCAGGGACTCTCGCCATGAGCAGGGCTCCCAGCGGGATCCCGATGTATCAACAGTGATCCAGGGAAGGAAAACAGAGAGAAAAGAGGAATTTTTTTTTTTTTAATTTTTTTTTTTTTTTAAATTTTTTTTTTTTTTTGCTATTTCTCTTTTTGAAAGGTTTGTAAAGACTGGAATTCACAGGACAAGTGGTGGATGTTATCTGGGAGCAGCACACCCTTCCTGACACAGCCCCGGGAGCTCCCCTGGAACTCAGCCACTCACAGCTGGGAATTTTGGGATAACTCCTGATAACTCCTTCACCTGCGTTGCTTCTGCTGCTGAAGGAAAGACCCCAGAGGGTTTGTTCCACCTGGGACAGGGATTGTCGTTGTTGAGCATCAAACAATGGCACAGATTCTCGATCAGAAGGATGGAAAAATGAAGTTTTATTTGTGAGATGTGACTCTCTTATATAGTCTAATACAGACTAATTTGACTCTTATACAGACCAATTCGATTGGTGAAACAAAGGCAAACTTCTTTAATCACATTGGTCAAAAGAGATGTTTGTCAAGAAACTTTTCTGTGAGAAAGAATGGATAAACATAGGTGCAGTTACAAAAACATTTCTCTTGTTTACAGAAAGTCTCCTGGGAAAGGAATTTCCCAAAACCCAAAACATTAAACCGGGGCTCCAAGCAATGATGGCTTGGCAGTGGCTCCAGGTTCTCCCATTCCCAGTTCTTCCCCCATGGAAATCCAGGCTCCTACAGGAGCTCCTACTGGAAATGCACTCAGACGTTCCCCAAGCTGAGTGTTCCGGGTTGTCCAGGGTTTTGGGGGGATGGAGATGCACTCAGACATTCCCCAAGCCTGCCCCTCCAGACTGATGGACTCTGCCACGGTTTTGTGCCAAGAACAGGAAGATTTCCACGGGTTTCAGTGCGGTTTGCACCAGCGTGAGGCTCTGGCAGCCCAAGCTGCCACTCCCACCTCATCTCCAGGATCAAGGGAATCTCCTTGGTTTGAAGGTGCTCCAAAGAGTAACTTTACAACTCATAGTAAGGCAAATCTGTGTTCATGCACAAGCATCCCCCTGTGACAGTTCTGACCTCCTGACTCAAACTACACCACTCCTGTGTTTGAAAAGGCTGGAACAACACAAAACATCCCAAATGAGACCCTTCTGAACTTCCAGCTTCCAGGCTGGGACTGCCCAGAGGTCCCAACAATCCCCACTTTCAATCTCAGCACCCACTGGGAACGGCTCCATCCCGTGTTTTGTTCCCTGAATGGTTCATCTGATGCCCCTGGAGGAGGGAAGAGTTTCTGTCAAGTTCTCCCTCCTTTTCTGAGCGCTTCATTTGCTTTCTGACTGCAGCTGGTGCCAGGCAGTTTGTAAACAGCTCTCCAGAATTAATAAAAAATTAATACACGCTGTAAGAAATGATCAGAAATCACATGTGACCTCTTATTTATGTGCTTATCCTGCTTTAAAATTCATCAATGTTTAACCAGTACTCCTTAAACCACTTACAAAATGTACACACAGCCGCTAATTAATTGCTGCTGTAAGTCTGAATTGAGGCCAGCCCCTACCTTGTCTTACCCAGCCACCAGGTCAGGATGAAAAATAACAGCCAGAGGTGGATTGTAAAAACCATAAAATTAAAAAAAAAAGGGGTAGGGAAAAGGTTATGGGGTTTGCATGGTTTTTGTTTATTATTGATTTTATTTCCTTTAACCTGAATTCAGCTGTATGCTGCTAATTTGGTTTAATACCTGATAATTACTTAAAACAGTGAACATGGAATAATTACATCACTCAAAGGCTTTTGCTTTTATTGAATATTAAATATTAAATCTGTCCTGCCACCCACCCCACCCCCCCCAGTGAAGGAGGGATTTAACACTTGCTGGGAATGAAGAGAAATCTATTCTGTATTTTTTTTTTACCTGACACATTTTCAAAGGGAATGATATTTTTTTTCCCCCTTTTGGATCGTGGTTTTACTCCTCAGTGGTGATTTAACCCACTGTTCTAGCTCAAACTAAAAGACAGACTTCAGGTGAGGATTTATTTTAGAGAAATGCTCTGTCTATGAAGGATCTATCCCCAGGTGGCCACAGGAGAAGGAATTTTATCCACTGCAGGGAGGAAGGAGGCAGAGAGAACTCAGCATACCCAGCTCCCTCTTTAGCAGCCCTGGCTAAAACTGTTATGGATTTATTTGAAGTCAAAAAAGCGTTTCCTAGTCCGAAATCATCCACGGGAAACATCCAGCCATGGGAACACTCCAGGGGTGTGCCTGGTTGGGTTTTCCTGGGCACAAACACCTTCCAGTTTGCAGGTTTGAGTTTTAACGGGGGCGTCAAAAGCCCGGGATGTTTCTGGAAAAAGATGTTCTAAAAACGAGATGTTCTTAAAACAAGATGTTCACCAAACCTGTCCTTTTGTTCGCCTGCAGAGACAATAAATCCCCTCAACCTTCTGAGGTCAACTTCACCTTCAGCGCCTTCTCGTCCCAAATTAAAGGGGGAAATAAAACTGGAGCAATTGCTGGGCTCCTCAAGGATCTTCAGTGAGCTCCCCATAACCAGGGATTTGTTAATTCTGCAGGACAGGACAGGCTTCGGGTATTTGACAAAAGCCTTCATTTTGTCCTCACCCAACTCCCAAAATCCTGAATTTACAGAAACTCTTGAATTTACTTATTCCAGAACAACCCAGATCTTTCCAGAGCCTGTTTTTTTACGTATGTGGAGTTAAATAATCATCATTACATCCCCACTGGAACAGCAGACTAAAAGCAAAACTACAAAGTCCCATGTGGGTGAGGCCAAAACCTCCCCACATTTGGAGCCCGGGTGGTAAAAAAGTCTTTTCTTCAGGCTGTTTTTCGACATTTGATATTTAATAATTTGTTAAATTGCTCTGAATAAGAAAGGAAACTACTTCCAGAATTCCCAGCAACCTGAGAATGTAGTAACATGCTATTGAGCTTGGTTTGCAGTGATTTTTGCATGCACGAGGCTTTTGGTGACTTCCAGCTTAATGGGAACATGGATTGCTCCACTTTAAATGGTATTTAAATGGTATTTGGCCCTAAATGGCATTTCATTGCATGGAAAAACATCCATACTTATAATGCTATCCCCTCAAGATTATGGTCAGCGCTCCACGGAGAGAAATGTGGAGATGTCACGGGCTCACAAAGGGTTCCTTCTTTTGGTCTAAGAGAGCTGGAAGAGCAAGTCCATGAAGGGAAAACCTGGGAATTGCTCCCACACGGAGCAAGGCAGGACCGAGTCAAAACAGGTTGAAAGGAGCAGCCAAGCTGGGAATTTCTTATCAGCAGCAGGGGTAAATATCAATTTTCCTGGAATGATTCCATAAAAATGGGATTTTGCTGTGGGGCAGGAATGGGGCCGTTTCCGTGTACAAATCTCCACGTGGGTTCGTGGCCACAGGGCTGGGGAGCACACACAGCTCCTCCTGAGCCACGAGTTAAACCCCAGCTCCTTCCTCCTCCCAGATGAGCTTAATGCCAGGCTGGAGAAAGGAATGATTTTAGCAGCTGGACAAGTTATTTCGTGCTGTGGAGGTTATTAACCTTTGGAACAAATTATCAGGGAAGTGGAGTTTGCTCTGCGAGTCCTCAAGTGACTCTCTGGAGGCACCTTTTAGTGCAGAGAAATTACTGGTGCTGGAAACAGAGAAATTTGTCAAGTTGGGTGGCCTTTGATAGGCAAGGCGGCAAAGCAGGTGGGGAAGTCTGCCCCACTTCCGTTTTTTTAATATAGGATGAGAAAATCCTGGAATGGTTTGGG
>VYZR01120106.1:0-11582 GCA_013400675.1 Oxylabes madagascariensis | reverse complement strand
TGCCATCCTAAATTTCTAATAAATGATCTTGTCAATCATCTTTTCCAAGAAGAAAAAAATCCCTGTAGTAAAGTGTTTCTCATTTTGCCAGTGCCCTTTATTGAAAGAACCCAACCAAAACCCCAAAATAACGTCAATGAATGTTCAAATTCTCATTCAGAAAATTTAGATCTACTGATAGTAGCCTTGTTATTCTCAGAAACTCAGTGTGTAAGATTTGGAAGTAGACTATGTCTCTATAGAACCATGTGTCAGGTTAAAGAACCAAAGGCATGAATTTTTTTCCTGATCATTTGTAAACAACTCATAATCAACTCTTTTGGGGTTGTTTTCAATTTACTGTGATTTGATTTGGTTTATTCTGAGAGCTAGGGTAATGAGTGTTGCAGTACTAACATAGCATGAAGATTTCTGTTGTGCTGAGCATAAGCATTCTCCCTTTGTGTGTTTGTGTGTTTACAGGAGTAACTTCAAGACCATCCACTGTACAAAGTACACTGAACCAGAGGAACGAAAAGTCCATGTCTGATTCCGCCAGTGGGGCATTACAGAGACCTAAATCCACTAATGTTCAAGCTGCTTGGTTATAAGTGTGTTCTTTGCCTGATGATACTCAAACTTCTATTTTTAGTGCTTTTGTAAATTCTACGTGCAAAAATATTTTCTGCGTTGTTCAGTGATTAAAATGCATTGCATTTAGAGTAGTTGCTTATAAAATGGTCTTTAAATGGTATAAAACACTTCTGTCAGTGTTTTCCACGACAGGAAGAACTTATGAAAGAGAAGGAGGTATTTAAATGGACACGTTAAATAGAAATTTAACTATTATTTTAGTCTCAGATCATAAGTGGAATTTGTATCCATAACATGGAAGGACAGAAATGCTGCACTACAGGTGCAAAATGTAAATAAAATTTTAAAAATATTAATAACACTTTAAAATAATACATTAAACTTAAAAGCATATGCTTAATTCCTGGATTGTCCTTTCTTTACATCCTGGATTTATGTAACAGCCTTCTGAATTTCTGAAGGTCATGTTTTTGTGACTGAAAGAATCTTTAACAGCTGTGTGAAGAGGTGAAAAGCAGATTGTGTATTCCTCCACAGTGAGCTATAATACTGAGGTGCAGAAGAAGATGTTTTGCCACTGTTAAACGTTCAGCACCTGGAGTGCTTATGCACTTTTTTTTTTGTATGCAAGGCTGCATCTCTTCCAGATCAAAAGGATTTTGGAAGTTGTACTCGATTTTGGAACATGTACTGGGATCTTTGTGTAGCAAAGAAGCATCTGATAGTACCTGAACAACAACAAAGACTGAAGTAAACAGTAGTTTCAGATTTAGTGTAAAGAGTAAGTTCTGGTTACTTCTCAAACTAGAGAATAGTATTAAGTAAGGGAAATAGTTCATGGCCCTGCTTCGCAGATGTGTGCTCTTCTCAGTGGGGATATGTAAACTTGAGCTGCAGGAAACATCTTGAACATTGATTTTGAGAGACTACTAACCAGGATTTAGGGGAAAAAAAAGACAGTAGAAAACTAAGTCTTGCTACTTTTCTTGACCTGTTTTTAAATGTCATGTTCATATCTAATATTTGTAGTAATGTCAGATAAGCTCCAATAGCAACATCCATTTACAAGAGAAGTAAAATTTAATGGTATTGGTAATCACAATAATAGGTGGTGTGGTTTATTTCTGTACAGAAAAGCAAACTTTCAGTGATCTTGTTTTGTAGGATTGTAGCCTTATAAAGAGCACAAATTGTGATGCCACTGTCTGTGGATATTGCTGAAACTTTGCTTGCTTCCCCAGCTTTTTCCCAGGAAGGAAATCGCTGTATTATCGATAAAGAAAAAAAATGTATTTGGTAATGCTGGGTCTTTGATATGAAAAGTGTATTACTCTTTGCTAGTGCTTGCATGAGGGCTTAGGCTTTCAGGTATTCTGCATTGTAACACACTTTTTACTCCGTCCTTGTGATAGTTTGGCAGCGCTTCTTCACTTGGTGACTCGCAGATCAAATTTAGCTGTTTGACAATACTTGGAGTACTTTTAACTTTAAGCAGCATTGTGGCAAACCGATTTGTATTGCAGTTATTATTCATGGTTAGGAACTGTTAACGATTTCTTTGTATAATGCTGCTGTATTTATTTCTATTATTGTGGTAATTAAAATTATTCTCTATTTAAAGATTTTTGTCCTTGAATGTGACTGTAAGAGTAACAGTTTAAATACTTCTGAATGTTCATATTATAGTTTTTTCTGTGAAGAAACTCACACAATGGATTACTTTTAAATGCTTCATCTTATTTAACTTTGGTATGAAAGAGTGACAATTTTGTATGTCATTTGTAAATCACAAATAAAATATTTAACATGGATTGTTATTGCAGTGGCTTGTTACAGATTTTTGTAATTGGTATTAAGGTGCAAAGAAGGTTGAATAGCTTGGTGCATAGAAAAACATAGAAAAAATGCAGGTTTTCCATTGTTCAAGTTGTTAGATGTAAGGAAATAATGGTTTTGTCACTGGCTTTAGTACCTGTGACCAGCTCTTGCAAAGGGACAGAAGAAGTAGTATCAGTTGACTGTGACAATGAGAGTTCAAGTAGCAATTGCAAACCACCTGCAAAGTCTTCTAATCTCCAACCTCTCAGCTGATGGCTGCATTTTAGGTTACAGTTTCAGCAAGTGTTATGCTGAGTGCCGGACTCGGGGCAGAACTGCTTTCAGAAGAATGGTTAATTCATTGACAGTTTTGAACTCCAACCACAGGTATCTTTATGGAGAGCACTGCCTGCCATCTCCCACACTGTGAGCATTGGCTTTTAAGCAGTAACGAGCCCTTTACCTGTGTTTTCCGTATGCTTTATTTCATGTACTTTCTCTTGGCCCAGTGGCATTTTCCTGCATTGACACTCCTTACTTTCCTTTTTAGTAGTCCTTAGTCTCTTTATTTTGCAAGTAAATGTCTTTCATTTACACTTAAGTGTCTTTGCTTCCTCTTAATTATCTTACTCAGATATACATTTCCCCCAAGATTTTGTACCTCTGCCTATTACAATGTCTATCGTCCCTAGCACATCCAAATGCCACCTGCAGCCTTACCAGTGAGCTAAATAAGAACTGGATAGCTGGATTGTGTTAGCAAGCTTCTCATAAGGAACCATTAGGGAAGTGCAAAGGAAGGAGAAAAAGAAGAGAAGGAGTAGAAACTGGCAGAGTTTTTAAGGAAAATTAATACACTTCGAAAACCAGTAGAAATATCTTCTTCATAAACTTACGGTTTAATAGATTGCAATCCTGGTTATTTACTATGGTAAAGAAAACAGACCAGGTATCTAGAAAAGCAAGTATTTAAGACAGCAACCATGAAAAAGAGATGAAACAATCTGGCCAGGTTTTGTCCTGGGACAAAAATCTGTATTTGGTTAATTTAAAAACATATAATTTTTTGGACCAGTATTTCCCAAATGCTTCTTTTTGTCAAGTGGATAGATGTTGCTTCCAGACACTGGTTAGTGGTGGGTACCTGCCTTCAGGGAGAACAGAGCTGCTGGTCTGAATCTCTGGCAGACAACCAGAGCCTCTCATGCCAAGTGCCAGTGAGCTAGGACTTACCTGCATCTAACGTTTCAAATATAGGAGAATGAGAACCGGAAGCCATACATATGAAGTAGTAAAAGATGAAGGTGAGATAAAAGTTTATTTGATTATTACTTGCTTAGTCTTACCCCTTTACCCAGGTTGCCCAGAGAAGTTGTGGACACCCCAACCATAGAAGCGTCCAAGGCCAGGAACTGAGTCTGGTAGACAGTGTCCCTGCCCATGGCAGGGGGGCTGGATCTAGATGGACTCTAAGGTCTCTTCCAACACAAACTATGCTCTGAGTCTGTTGTTTTTGTCATAGGTGGATACATAGCAAATGCTTGTCTTCATGTAGTCTAACTGAACAACTGCAATGGCCACACCTCACTTTCCCTCCCTTGCCTCAGACAGCCTGTTCTTCCATGCATTCACAACCCTGCAGCATTTATAAAGAAGTGTATTGAGCATGTTCTGATCTCACTGGTAATTAATAGTGCAATGTGTTCATAATGGTTCAATGTGTAGTTATTTTAATAACTCTTGAGCATTCAATTCTAGAATAATTTTTCAAGTAAAATAAGCAGTAATGACTTCACCATTCAATGCTTCAAAGTTAAGGGTAATATAAACAAATTATACAAGCAGCTAAGGTGGAAGCTTATCTCTAAGATCTCTGGCTGCAGTACCCTTAAACTGAATCCACTTGGTTTTGCAGTTGTAGAATTATCAGTAACCTCAATAACTTCACCTACCTAAAGCTCTGTTGAAAAAACTTTCAAGAGACAGCCACTAACAGTGTCCTGATTAGCACATCACCTTGGAGGACATGCTTGTAATGTGTTCAGGATACTGAAAACAACAGGAAAAATTTCATTATTATATTAATTTATTTCATTTCAGTTTTAGTTCAATTGAACATCAGAGCAGACAACTTTTTCCTTTGTGACAATACAGGGAATTTTTCAAACACTGTATTTCTATTACAAAGTATGTTTGAAAAATCAGATTATGATTTTAAGCATATTACTGTATAGTTTGTCAGGGAAGTGGCTGCAGTTAGGAACTCAGCCTGGTGCTTTAGTATAGTTTATTATTTCAGGCATACTTTTCATTTAATATTATATTAAAAATAGAGCTGTAGAAGAAAACATGATTTTAATTCATGTTACATCATCACAGTGTTGGGTAGCTAGAGACATTACTTAATATAATAAATATTTAGGACAATCTATTAAGAATTCACAATATTAGATTTTAGACTAGGTATAAACCATTTATATTTTGTCTCTAGACAAAATCTATTACCTGCAATTTGAAGTATAATATATACACAGGTTCCAATACAAATGGTGGGGGAATTCTCATAGAAAATGTAAGTGTGATGTTGTGGACAATATTTAAATTAATGCATCCTTATTTCTGCCAGGTATGTTACTCAAATTTTATTCTGTTTCCCTAGGAAATATCTTGTTGTCCATTCCATCACAACTTTATATTTTTAAAAAAGTTGATTGAGAACAATTGAACTACTGCATTATGATGTTAAGTTTTAGACATACTTCTTGATTTCATCATAAAGTACTAATACAAAAGCTCCGCCCATGCCTCTCAACACATTCGACCAGGCACCTTTGAAGAACGCTTTGGATCCTTCATCTTTAGCTATCTTCCTCCAGCAATCGATTGTGCCCTTATACATAATATCAGCTGTGGAAACAAACATAAAGGTTAGAAGGCTTGAAGTTATACAGCAAGTATGTTTCAACTGTTGTGTCTTTAAAACAACAAGGAATAAGCAAAGTGTGGCTGAGGATTTAAAAATTTAGTAATCGATTAAGGAAAATTAATTCTCCATAGGAAATCAAGTAATTTCTCAGTCCTTTAGATCAACATGATAGAAATAACCAGAAATGTGTTCCCTGTAGGTTTTTTAAGGACTCAAATGAGAAGACTATTAATTTTCCGTAAGACAAAAAAATACCCAGTATCTCCTATTTTATCTTGATGAAGACAAACTTTCTGCAGCCAGAACACCACAGGAGCACTTATTCTTACCTCCCTTTCGGCCAGACTGCATCATCATCCTACGTCGCACAGTATCAAAAGGATAAGAAACCAGCCCTGCCACTGCAGTGACACTCTGGGCAATCATCCAGCTCACTACAATGTGCACATTCTTTGGATCAGGCAACATACCTGTCATCAAGAACAAATGAACGGAATCAGTACAGAGGGAAAGGGCCGTAGAAGGAATAATCACCCACCAACCCCGGAGTTAATCCAAACCCAAGGCGTCTCAGAGCAGCAAGTAGGGGGAGGCAGGAATGCATGTCAGAAACACCTGTGCACATTTCTAGCACTCCGCTCAACTGGTGCTGAGCCAAGCCCTGCTTGTCCTTGCATTGCCAAGCGCCCTAGAGTGCCTTTACTGAAGGGATCTTCCCTTGCAGTCGCTCCTCCATGCACTTCTTACCCTTGGCCGTGTCGTATACCCCAAAATAGGCCGCTCTGTAGATGATGATGCCCTGGACAGACACACTAAATCCTTGGTACAGGCCCTTCAAGCCATCAGACTTAAAGATCTTGACAATGCAGTCGCCCAGGCCTGAGAACTCCCTCTCAGTGGCTCCTTTGCCCACGTCAGCCGCCAGCCGGGTCCTGGCGAAATCCAGCGGGTAGACGAAGCAGAGGGAGGTGGCTCCCGCGGCACCCCCGGACGCAAGGTTCCCCGCGAAGTAGCGCCAGAACTGCTTGTGCCTGTCCACTCCGCCCAGGAAGATCTGCTTGTACTTGTCCTTGAAGGCGAAGTTAAGGGCCTGGGTGGGGAAGTACCGGATGACATTGGCCAAGTTGCCTCTCCAGAAGGAGGCGATGCCCTGCTCCTTGGGGATGCGGACTATGCAGTCCACGATGCCCTTGTACTGCTTATCGGCCGTGATCTGTTTGCTGGCATGCTGGACCTGCGGGGAGGAGAAGGAGGAGGACGGCACGGTGAGAGAGGGGCACGGCAGGGGTGACCCCACACGCTGAAGGACACGGACGGGGCCGGCCCTGCTCCCGCCACCCCGAGGCGGTGCTGAATGTCCCGGGCGGCTCCCGCGTAACCGGAGCCGGCCGAGCTCCTTCCCATATTTAGTCAAGCCGGGCAGCGCCCGCCGGCCGGCACCACCTGTGGCGCGGCACCGCCGCCCCCTCGCCCCCTCACCTGCAGCAGCAACTTCACTCTCTCGATGGGGGCGACGGCCGTCTTGGAGACGGCGGCGGCGATCCCGCCGGCCAGAAAGTCCTTGACGAAGCTGAGCGCTTGGTCACCCATGCCGCTTGCCGGTCCGACAGCCCCGCCCGGAGAGAGGCAACGAGCGGACGCTTCCCCACCCCGCCGGACAAATGTCCCCGCGGCCCGCGCCGCCCCGCTTATAGCCCGCGGCCTCTCGCGATAGGAGGAGGCGCCCCCCCGCGCCGCGCGCATTGGCTGCGGCCCGCCGGGCCCGCCCCGCCCTCCGCCATGGCGGCCGAGAGCGGCAGGCAGTTCTGGAAGCGGAGCGCCAAGCTGCCGGGCAGGTGAGCCCCGCGGAAGGGGTGCGAGGGCCGCGCCCCCCGCGCTCCGGCGGGGAAGGGGCTGTCAGCCGGGCTGGCTCTGGGGCTGGGGATACCCCCGTGAGGCTCGGGGCGTACCGGGAGGATCTGTCCCGGCTGCGGGGCTGAGGAGCTGGCNGCCCCGCCGGGCCCGCCCCGCCATGTTCCCCAGCGGCGGCCGCGAGGGGCGCGGGGCCCGGGACGTTTAAAGGGCAAATTAAAGTTATAGGGTGCCTGCTGGGAAACGCGGTGTCCCAGCATGTGCCCGCTGTATTTATAGCTCCCGGGAGGCACCGGAGGGAGCACGGAGAGCTGCCAGGAGCGCCTCAGGCCGCGTTAACCGTTCCGTGCAGCCCTCCGGCTGAGGGCTAAAAGCCTGCCCGGAGCCGTCTGAGGGTGCGACCGGCCAGCTGAGAGTGCTTTAAGCCTTGCCCTCACCTGCGTGGATTCACGCAGAGAGGGGCGACATGGATGTCGTGCCCAACAGCAAACCTCCCCAGGGATGCACTGCCAGCCTGGAAGGTGGTACTGTGTTCATAGGCATCAGTGACCAGGACTGGGCTGGCCCTCTCTTGGAGTCAAGGCCGGAGAGCTGCTTCATGCTGTACGCACTGTGTGGAACTTGCAAGCATCGAGGTCTTTAAATACCCCAGCATGTGCTGGGACTCGGCTTTCCCGAGGAAGAGACAGCATGCCTTTCTGCATTGTACCCTCATTTCACCCCTGCAAGGTCAGACCCTCGCAAGACCCACAGGCAATCCCCTCTTCAGAGAGAGAGGGAGGGAGAGGAGGAGACCGTGGGAAGCACATGCCCAGGCAGGCTGAAGTTGCTTGTCTCGCACCAAGCAAATAAGAAGCTGTAGTGAAGCTCTGCCTTCATGCAGCGTCTGGTTCTTAGGAAAATGTTTGAGTTTCAAATGAAGATTAAACAGCTCCCCCACTAGTTTCTCACCTGTTCTTTGTGGCTGATGCCCATAAAAAAGCAGAAACTTATGATTCATTGTTGGGTGACTTAATTGTGTGGAATAGTTAAGTAAAAGGCAATACAGCAAGGCACAGATGCATACCAAGGAGTTTGCCATAAAGAGCTGTTAAGACAGAAAAATGTTCTACCGAGGAACTCGTAAGGGTCTCTTTCGATTTGGTAATACGGTATCAGTAATGAAAATACAATTTATCTTAATGTAGATGCTAAATCTTGGCTGTCCCACAAAGAGACATTCCTGACAGGGCAGTGCATCTCTTCTCACCAATGTGTTTGTTAGCATGAGTCAATGGGATGGTACATTTGATCCCCTGTCTCTCTTGCCCTCTGCTGCTCTTAGGTCTGTTGAGGTCTCTTCTCAGGAGCCTCAAGTGTGAGAAGTGGATGTCAGCTGTGATTTACAGAAGCACCCTTTGTACCTTGGCCTCCTGAGAAGATGGAGCCTTTTCCCAGCTTCTAAAAAAGGGGAAGAGAGCTGCCCCCCACCCCCCCCCCACCCCCAGAGATATTTCCCCAAGCAAGGACCAAAAGCAGGTGCATAGGGCTTCCCTAGAATTAGACTGAGTTGAAGGCAGTTTTGTTTAACATGTGTGGCTGCCTGCTACCTTTGACCTTTCGGGTTTTTTTCCTCATATTTCACTCACCAGATCTGGTGTCTCCTCTTTTCACAGGGTGTTAAACATCCCTTTAACATACTCTGCTAGGCTTCTGCTGCTGGTTTCACACAGACCCCCGGGACAGTGATGCTCACAGCTGCTTCCTGACTACCCAGACTGATAAGGTCTCCTCAGGGTGTGCACTCAGGTGTCAACCCTGCTGACTGGTGGATGGTGAGTGGGAGATGGGAGAGTGGCAGTGAGATGCTGCTGGGGAGGAAAGGCGGGGGGGGCTGAAGTAAGACTGGAGTGGGGGTCTAACCTGAAAGGATTGTTTGCCAGCCCCTTCCCCACCATCTTTGATTTAGATTGGTGGGAGGTTTTAATTATTTTTTTTAGGACATTTAAATTGTTGAGGGGTTTAAAATGACATTTTAGTAAAGTCCTTATCACAAGAATTCTAGTTAGTTTTTGAAGTTATTGCTGGGTATCATCATCACATCCACAGAGATTGTTTGATCTGATATTTCTGTAGCACTGGTATTGTTTATCCATAACTGCCAGCCTTTAAAGAAAGGCCTGCACAGCAAGTAAGTTGCCACTTTTTCTGCTTCTGCTCTCCCTTCTCTGAGCCCAGATATCTATTTCCAGGTGAAACTTTGCTTCCAAACAATTTTAACAAAAGCGAGGCTGGACCAGGACATGTGTTGGCTACTTTGAGAGTTATTCTTCATTTTTTTGATTTTTGCTCCAAATGCCTGATTTGGATCTTTCCTATGTATGATGATGAAGGGCAGTTTGCTACTTAGTGTAGAAGTTCAGACATATCCCGTAAGGAATTTACTGCTAACTCCACCAATACCTTGAGCATTAGCATTTCCAGCACTAGCTAGAAATGTCATTAATAAAAGCTAAAGAACCTTTGGCTTTTCATACAGTTAGTTGTTGTTTGTTATTCAATATTCTGATACTTTCCTAGAGAAATGGTTAAAACAGTTCTGAAAATGCAATCTCTCTGAATTATTGAAAGCAGTCTTTCAGGCTTCATCATCCTTAGGTCTTTGCTGCGTTGGATGGATTATTTTTCTTTCTAGGCCGAGCTTGTGGGTGCTCTGCACTGCTAACATAACATAAAGACACTGCATTTTGTTCTTACAATTCTGAGCTAAAAATAACCTAGATCTACCTTTTTGAGAGAGATTAGTGACTGACCGCATTGTGCTTTGGTGTGTGAATAGCCAGCTTGAAACACTACAGGAGATCTACTTTTCCAAAGTAGTGCATGCCCTTGTTTACTTACATATCCAAGACACTGGAAACCCTGGTGCTGAGGCTAGGCCAGACACAAAATGAAAAAGCTTTTCATCATAAGTCAGCAGTCTGAGCCTGATGGCAGACACAAGGGGGAGCACAAGCCATTAGTCAGAGCATCCTGACTCCCAGCCTAGACAGTGGTGAGTGGACAGTGTATTGGGAAGGTGCCAAGAAGAAATGTGTTGTTTTTTTTCAGGAACGATTTGTGGGGTTGTAGTGAGTTCTCATTTTTAAGATTGATGTATATTTGAAGTCAGGAAGAGGAGAGTAAGAGAGCCAGAACAGAGCTAATTGAGGATAAGAGTTGAAGAGGAATAATGAGGTTGGTGATGACAAAGATGATCAAGAAGGACAAAGTAGTGTGAGCTTTGAGTTTGTTTGGGCAGGTATTAGTGAGGGTTATTTTAGCTGGATGTTGGTGTTACCTCTCTTAGGAGCCTACATTGAGCTGGAGAGAGGGAAAACTGGACAGTAAATGTAAGCAGCACATTGAGAAGAGAAGTGTTAGTGCTGGAAATAGCAGTAAGAGTCAACATAAGGTGTGTTTGTTTATTAGAGCATGTCTGTAATGTGAGGATGGGGAGTTGGAGGAGGGTCAACATTTCAGAAGAAAACTGAGGAAGTGGATAAAAATTAATATGAAACGGATCAGGGACATAGAAGTAGGAGGGAAAAAATACCCAACCTGTGACACAAGGAATAAACTTGTAGGAAGTGAGCATATCAATATTTCCTTTGGCAAGGATTTGTGCAGAAAATGTTCAGGAAGAGAGCACTTGAAAAGTGCATGTCTTCATTTAACTTGGAAAAGTAGGTAGAAAATTTATAAGGATGGCACAACTGGAAGGGGAGACAATAAAATGGTTGTGGATGAAGTAAACCTGATCACAGATCAGCCAGGAATTTGAAGCTGAAGGCAGACTGAGTTATGTGCTCGGTGATCATGCTTCATAATTCATGAGATAGGAGTGGAGAGTAAGAAACAGAGCAAGTCTACAGTCAATTTGTGCTAGAAAAGAAAGATAAAGAAGGAGGAAGTAGGCTGAGATTAGATGGGATTATTCTCAATCTGATGAGATGAAAATAATGGAAAGAGCAAGTGAGAGGATATGAGGAAGGACATGGCAGGCAAGGGAGAAGATCAGAGAGGAAGAATGGGATAACAGAGATCAGGGGGAAAGCAATTCTTGCTGCAGACCATGTCAAAAGAATGGCTCTTTATAGGAGCAGAACACTGAGCGAGAGGTGCAGGGGAAATGAGTGAGCCAAGGCAAGGAGACATGCAGGTGATTGCTACAGAGTGCTACCAAAAACATCACTGTGAAGCTTGGAAGCTTCCTGGGGATGAGTGTGAGAAATTGTGTAGAAGGTAATAAAGTCAGTTGAAATCACAGAAAGGTGATCAGGAGGAGTTGGCTGGCTGGCAGTTCTTCAGAGGGGAAAAGACATGAGCTATTGCTCAAAAGCAAACAAAATGTGATGGGGATGGTGAGGGTAGCCTCAGTGGGATGGGATGGGAT
>VYZR01120097.1:69678-86621 GCA_013400675.1 Oxylabes madagascariensis | reverse complement strand
TTTTTTTTTTTTTGGGTTTTGCTAGTCTTGATTTCTTCAGTCATCATTAATCTCTGCTTACACAGGCATGTGGAAAGGCAATCCATTCCCAGTGCTGTTGAACTGGAAACCTGGAGGCCACATTGTGCCATCTTGGCTTGCTGACTCGCCACTCGTCCTTCCATCCACAACCTGCCAAGCGCTCAGTGAAGTCCAAGGGAGCACTGCTTTCACCAAGAATGAGTCAAGTAGAGAAAATAAACTAAACATCCAATGCCAGGCCAACTGGGAACTCTTTTGGGAGGATTCTCATCGTTTGGGTAGCTTTTCCTCCTCTGTGGATACAGTCATGTTTGACTCAAGTAGTGTTTTACTCAAGGGTGGCCTTCAGGTACGACAGCGGTGTAGCTGTGAGAATAAAAATGTGAACGCTTTTGTGCAGCACCCAATTTCTTCACTGCCACAGTGCAAAATCTCACTCAGCTTTGATAATACAAATAATACATTCCAGGCATAAAAAGCCCTTTATTACTGATGAGAACATAATTAATTAATTAAAGAAAAAACTGAGATTTTTCCCTGTGCCATTGCCTTCCCACTACCAGCTGGAAGACAGCTATGCAAGCAGGTGGGCACGTGTAAAGCAACTAAAAGCACCTCTCCTCATCAGCTTTCTCGAGACATTTTTAAGCTGCAGTAATGCAACTCTCCCATCACACTAAGCTTTATTGGTTCAGTATAAGAAACTAAGAAACTTCATTGGAGACCAGATTACACCGGTTGCAAAAGCGGGGGGATCCTTCTGCTCTTCGACCCCATTATCTCCTCCGTAGTGTCTTGATCAGCTTTCTTACACACAGCCTCGGATTCTGCCGAGACCCACAAATTGCTTTTTTGGCTGCCAAATTGCCATAACCCTTCTATTTTTATATTTTAAAAGAGCTTATAACCCTCCATCCTCTTTGGATGTGTCTTTAAAATTGACCAGTACTGGGAGGATTTCATGTATATCCGAAGGCTTAGAAGAAGATGTTACCTCTACTGAGCTTCTAGTTTTACAGTCAACAGACATGAAAAGCCCAGCGGGGATAAAAGGAACTTAACCAGTTCAGTCTAATGCATATAAATCTACCTAAGAGCTCAAGGCACTGGAAGTACTCAATGCACTACATTTATCTGAGTCTAAGATACAGAAATGGGTCTTCAGCCCACATGCCACATGTCCCATTTTGATGCCAAGTTAATATGAATTAAGAGACTGAGATGAATAAACAAGGTCAGTCTGGGCTGGGCCAAGTTGAATCAATGTAAAATAATTGTCAGTATTTTCTGTCAGCAACGCTGGTTTATCTTGGCTCAGGATTCTCGGTGCTATAGATTATAAAATGTTTTCAGTGGAACAGTTGGCAGACATTTTATTGATTTTTCTTTGTTTTGTGAATGCTGGAAAAATTTCCATTAAGTATACACGCCATTCATGTGATGAAGCCAAATTGCTTTTTCAAACTTTTCTTTCTTCAAGTGTGCTAATGCGTTAATACATTAGCAATCTAATTTAATCAAGAGGACCTTTGTCTGGAACCAAGAGGCCATGGAGCACACCTTGATGCATCTTGAGCACTTATGGGCTAAGAAGAGTTAATTTTGTGTTTTCAAGGTACAGTGTGCACACTGACTGATTAATTTGCCCCTCTGAATTCGGTAATGGATTATCGCAGTTTTTCAGATGTAGAAATTGAGAGTGCAACTTTGCACAAAGCCATCGATATCTGTCTGCTGTTGAACTCTTGACGGACATGAAGCTCCCGGGCTGAGCAGTTGTGAAGAATGAGAAGGAAGAGAAGGAAGAGAAGAAAGAGAAGAAAGAGAAGGAAGAGAAGGAAGAGAAGGAAGAGAAAGAAGAGAGAGGGAAGGCTGCAGCAACCCGGCAGGAACAGCACTGGATCCAGCTGAGCTGCTGGATCCTGGACATGAATTTCCTCTACCCCATCACCACATCCCTGCATCACACCTATTAATAGAGTTAATTTGGAACTGAAAACTACTCAGGCAGATAGAGCAGATGGTAGGATTACACCTGGACCTAGCAGACATTACTCCTACACCTACATTCCTGCTATTTTAGGACTGAGTTTACTTCCTGGTTAAAGAGGACTTTTGAAAAAGGTGGAAGCCATAACGGTGATGAACGCTGATTTTAATTGCACAGAACAGTCAAGTAGGAGTAAGAAATCTATTTAATGTTGTTTTTTATGTGACACACAATTGAGGTTGCTGTGGGATAACTCTAACTCCCTCTCTCTGTGCTGATTTAATAACCAACATACAGATCTGAAAGATGCTGTTAAAACTTCCTAAAGTTTGGTCAGTTATGCTACAGATTCAGAATATACAGACATGCTCATGAGCTTAAATAAAAACTTTGTAGAGAAGTAGGAGTGTGCGTATTTTTAAGTACATAATCAATAAGAAAGTTTTATGATAAAAATCACTGTGATGATAAACACTTTTGCCTTCTATCCTAATCACTTGTATTGAAATAATAGATAGCCTCATTAAAATGGGAGTAGTTCTGGTTCGAGGAATGGGGACTAGGTAGATGGATAATCAGCTAAAAACCCCTCCAATCTAGCTTCACACACATCCTGACACTGCCAACAAATTGAAGATATTTAAACCCACAAAACATTATGGTAAGGAAAGAGGATGACACTGATGGGAAGGAAACCCACACTGCAGCTACCAAGGCCAGTGGCAGAGCAGTGAGTGCAGTCATATCTCTGTGTGACTCCAGTGCCAGACTCTGATATGGTCACAGGCACTCACTGGTTGACTCATCCAGAAATAAGCTGTCTCACAGTCACTCAATCAGCTGCTTTGTGTGGCTGAGAGGATCAGCATGCTACCTTGGTCCTCTGAACAACAGCATCCAAAATGTTCTCCTCAAGTACAGGCTTCTGCTGCAGGGTTATGCTGATCAAAACGTTTTCATAAACAGATAACAAGAATAATGGGAGGACAAGAACTTCCAGGCTGAAACATAGCTGACACTTGGAAGGAGAGAAGGCAATGGTCAATGCCAAATGTAAGCCAGAGGTGAGATAAAATTATTCACTGGACTGTGCATTGTTGGTGGTGTTTAACTGTCCTTTCTACGTTACAGTGAAAGAAATCAGGCAGCAAATGAAACGCTGCTTTCTGGAATGTTGTCCTGAAATCTTTACTGCCCATAACTTTGTGTGTGTGTATGGCTCAGAAAGCTGACTACAGCTCTCCACTGGCAGCAACACCACTGCTGCTTCCATAAAACATCGTGGAGTTAAATCAAGAATAAGCTCTTAAAAAAATAAACTCTTGAGATTGTTTTATGAATGATCATTTTGTTTCCAGCCTTTTCTGTCCATTTTCTGTCCCTGTTTTCATCCCAGATGATGGCTTTCCTGGTTAAGCAAAGGCGATGATGATGTGAAGAGTTAGTTGAAGTGACTTTTTAATCACACAGCCTGAAAACTGGGCTTCAGTTACACAAATGCAGATGTCAAACTCCCTGAAGGGCATCAGAAACAAGGTTTATTAGGCAAGTGAAACGTGTCTTCTGCTAGTCTTCACAGGGGCCTTGCTCGCGGCTTCTGCCTAAATGTAACTCATGAGATATGCTTCAGCCTCAGCTGTCCCAAGAGCTGAAGTACAAGGAAGAAAGAAATAGGTGCTGGAGATGAGCTTCCAGAAAATGGAGTGAAATGCAGATTTGGGACAGCACTCAGGACTGACGGGGTGGTTGTGTTAGAAATGCAGTACTGTAGCAATTGGTGTGACAGTAGCTGGTACAAAGATGTAAAGCCAAGGCAGATAACAAGAGACTCTGAAAGAAGAAAGAACAGCCATTGGACGCTCTTGCTGAACAACTGCAAAGTCCTAGTGTGGTCTCTTACAGGACCTTAAGGAACCACTGCTACCCAGAAGAAGCCAATTACAAACCCAGAAGTCTCTGGTAATGCTGGGAGTATCTGGGACAGAGAGATGAAACACTGCAATGACCACAGAACAGAGAACAGCCCTATTTATGTAGGGTCCCAACACTAAACCTTCCTTGCTTTATAGAGGTTTCTTCACATGAAGAAGTCTGATGCAGACTTGGCAGCAGATGCATGGTAGAAGAGCAACTCTGTGAAACTGGAGGCAAACCAAGCCACAGCTGGGTGCTTGTAGCCATCTGTGGCTTTCTTTAAACATGGGGAAGAAGCTGTTGGAGTCACCTGTGCCTCAGCAGGTGACCTTCCCAGCCGGCTGGTGTTGTCACAGGGAGTGCCTTCGAAACCTAAATTCTTGTTGGCAGGCTTCAAGCAGCTGTGGCTAGGCAGGAGAGCCGTGAGAAGTTTTCTTCCAGAGCATTGTTAGCGATCACCAAAATTTGCAGCCTCTCCCAGCGGAGGCCAGCAGCATCTCCAGGTGTCCATGCTGGTGCATGGGTGGGAGCTTGCTCTCCAACCAAAAGCCTTGGGGAAATCCCAGCCATGTATGCAGCTCTGGTGATTGCAAGGAACCACTCCTGAGGCTCAGCAACTTCTGGTGACCCACCTGGGGAGGTGCAGGCGAACGTGGTCAGGTGGGGAGCCCAGAAGTCGGGGCAAAGTCGAGCTCTCAGCCTCTCTCCCGAGACGCCTGACGAAGGCAGAGTGGGACTGCCAGAGATGTGTGAGTCATAGCAACCTCCAAAAGGGAAAAGGGAAGGGAGGGAGGATAGCGTGTTTATACCTTGGGATCAGAGGCGTGTTGGGATAAGTCTGGGCTCTGGTGCACTGCTAAAGGAGCTCTTTTTATTGGAGCACTCGAAGAGCCCTCTGGAGACAATGCAGCCTCCAGCACGGAGACTGTCTTTATAATTTGCTCCTATCAGTACAGTGGTATCTTCATCCCAAAAGTTGAGACGGAATAACTGTGCACCGTATTTTTAAAGTCAGGCCCACCTTCAAACCCATTAGATAGCTCTGAAAGCTTTAGAGCATGTCCCATATCCTAAAAGTTGCAGGCAATGGATAAAAAAAATGCTTCACTCATGATGTGCAGATGGCAAAATGAATTTAGTACTGAAAAAGCTCAATGTCCCCATGTGAGGGGAGACAGAAAACTAGTTAATACACGGATTTCCAGAAAGAGAAGGAAATGTGTGTTTTGCCCACATGAACTGTGTGCTCAGCACAGTTATGTACAAATGGCCGGGATGAATGCAATGTGGAACTTCAATGTCATACACCAGATATACTACAGACAGTGGGCACAGAAAAAAAAAATAAGTCTATATACTAGACATTTATATACTCTCTGGAAACAAATAACTGCTTTTTTCTTTTCTATCAAGAATGCACAAAGAAAACTAACAGAAACAAATGCTTTTGAAATCTTTACAGAAGAGCTGTTTCTTTTTAATTTCCTATCCCTTCTAAGATGGTGTGCAGGTTCACCAGCAACGAAAGTGTTGGAAAAAAATCCCAGTTATCAGAACTGTTGTTTCTTTCATAGCGAAGTTCAAGGTTTAAATCAGCTTCAGAAGAAGGGTACTATCAAAAGATCTTCCCAGGGATTTTGATTACAGGCTAGTTATGTGCTTACAGAAATCTGTAAAGATCATGTCAGGTTTTTTAAAGTTCTGTTCACCACCTGCAACTATTTGCTGCATTTCCATTGCTGTATTTCTCTTTTCTCCACATTCAACAAGCAAGGCTGCCTTTGCCCAGATGATTTAATTTGAAAATAGTTGTGTTAAAAGCTTGCAAACTCTCTGTGTTTCTGGAGATTTCTTTGCGTCTATGCCTTGTCCTCTGGGCTTCCTGGGTTTTTTTAGTTCTTAGCGAGTTAATGCTTTATTGTGTTCACAATCATGATGCAGACAACAACTGCAGTTGTCAGGAAGGTTCAGAAAATCAAACATACATTTCGAAACTATTCACAACTCACCTGCGGGAGCAGCTCTGCGCTGGTGGTGTGTCAGCAGGGCCGGGAGCGGGCGGGCTGCACCCTCCTCCCTGCTCTGCAGATTGATCAGGGAAAGCTTCACAAGATGGGTCTTCTTCATCTGACTGCCCCAGAAGTTCTGTTAAGATCAATCAAGACATGGTATCACACTTCATCTGAAAGTTGCAACCAAGCTGCCAACCTTTTGCCTTGGATGCCCATAAGGACAAGGGTGTCCTCTCTTTCAGGGAATCAAACTGAATGGAAACCCACATGCTTCCACAGCTTTCACCCTTGGCTTTTCCCTTGAAAAGGAGGCCAAGTACCCTATAACCAGCAACAAGAAACAGGTCCAAGAGTTTTTGAAAGACAGAGACTGAGTGTGTATTGGCTGTAGTTAGCAAGGAGGAAATGCCTTCTTTAAATTGTCAACTACAAAAGGTCCAGCTGGCTGCCAAAGGCTGCTGCATGAGCATTTCCCTGTTGCCAGAGGTATCAAAGTCTTATCAATTGGACTGGTTCCACAGAGGGGTATGTGTAACTCCTTCCTTTAAAAATAAAGATTTCCCTTAGCTTTGTTTTAAAATATTTTGGTTCACAATCAAGACCTGAAGTCTTCAGTAGGTGAAGCATGGGCATCCAATTCAGAAGTTCCAGTCTGAGCCCTGTGGTAAAGGAAACTGTTTAAAAATATCTGAACCACTAAAAAATATAGAGGAAGAATTGCATATTCTAGGTGTGAGACGTAAAATAAATAAATAAAAAATTCAATCAAACCGCAGGCTAGCAGAGTTTGGATTAAGGAAAAAAAAATCCTGTTACAGATAAAGACTTTAAAAGATTTTTCTCAAAATTGCAAGACCCTTTTGCATTTTTCCCCTCTTCTAATGCTGTTCTTCTCCCCTTGTTCTCTGCTTTCTTGGATCCTGTATAAGCTAATCTGCATGACACCCATGGTGGCACCGTGGGCAGTGGGGAGGATGCAACACCCTGGCCTGTGTTGCTGTTGGTTTTACATTTCGTCTGGAGACCCAGAACGCTCGCAGGCTTAGGAGGGCAAATCTCCTCCTAAAATCTCTGAGTCCCAAACATCCAGTGCCGTGGGATTGCTGTGGACTATTCCTACTCTTCATGCCACCTAAATATTACTGGCATCCGTGGTGAGGGAGGGTGAAGTGTGGCAAGGTTTGGCTTTCCCAGGTAGCTGATGCTGTCTGTCTCTGCTGCTGGTTCCCACACGTGGAGCAATGTGGGGAATGGTTGAAAATGACCACGCCTCAAGCATGCACACCACACTACAACAAATAAAGGGGCTAAATAAACTAGCACCAGTGCAATTTCTCCTCCATCTTGAATTAAAAAAAATCCAGAGAGAAATAAAAGCAGTATGGGTCATGCTTTAGATCTCAGAAACTCAAATCCAGGGCAAGTAAGGGAGGTTTCTCTGGAGATCTCCTCTTGGAGCCTTGCAGAATGAGAAGGCAAGAGAAGGAGAGGTACAGTATTGAGAACTTATAAAGGTTCATGAGAAGCTGCTTTTTATACACATGAAGAGCTCTGGGAAAGGGCTTAAACAAAATTCCTGTTGATGGGGAAAAAAAATAATTAGGCCAAATCCTCTGCAGGTCTTGTGGCACAAACTTTGACAGCCTCTGCTTTGGAACACAGCTCTCACTGCTGCACTTCCACCTGGAACTGAGTCTTTGGTCCTGAAGAGCCTCCCTCTTCACTCGGCCAGAGTTTGTTAAGAAACAGAATGTTAAACCTTTGAATTTGCAAAATGTTAAAGCTAAGATGTACAGCGTGAGTGAAGAATCTGTAATTAATTTTTCTTTTCTCTTTTTTTCTTTTTCCACTTGCTCGATAACATCTAAGGCCTACAAAACTTACCCCCTTAAAGCTACAAACTTACACCAGTATATGACGTCCGTGACTTCTCCTGAGCCACCACTCCTGAGTCTGATCCAGCTCTAAGGAGTGAGGACATTTCAGAACATAAAACCCCGAGAGATGCTGAAAGAGGAGTGTGTACTGAGAAAAGAAAAAAATTAGAATTGGCTCAACTTTTTCTTCCTCTCTTTCCATCACACTACTGATCTGTGTTTTCTTGTCCCCATTGAGAACCAGCGCTGAGTAAATCCCAGACCTCACACCAACCACTTCAGTGTAACTCATTTATGTGCTCCAGGTGGTACCCAGCAGCTTTTGAACTTGGGGTGGGCTACAATTTGGATGCATAGAGTCCCTGTGTGCCATATTTCTAATATATGAATGCGATGAGCAATTAATTACAGCATGGCCAGTGACTGATATTTTGTGCTGTGGGTGTAGCACAGCTACACCTTGTTAAATAATGCTACTAGATCCATGGGAACCTCAAGGAAAACAGAGCAGTCTGCCACCTGCAAGCACAAAAGCAGGGGTAAGAGCAGGCTCCTTACCCACAGGAGTGCAAACAGATTTCTCTGCACTTTCATATCTAAAATAAATATCTGGAACTGACCTCAAGTTATGAGCATTGAACCTGTTGTGGTCTGGGGATACAGCTGCAGTGTGGAGCATTTGACAGGATCAGATGCCAGAAGTGGTTCAAAGCCACAAACCCGTCAGATATGAGCTATAGAGTAAAGAAATAAATATTTTTGTTGTGGGACATGGACTCTGCTCCCCGTGAGAAGTGCTAAAGCAGGAAAAACAAACGCGCGAGGAGCACTGTTTAAACAACACAGCCCTTCCCAAACTAGAGGCAACACATCCCACTTTTAATTAGAAAGGGAAGGATTTTGGCAACAGTGCCACAGAGCTGGGAGAGGGTGGTGGTCGTCACACCTAGACGAGGGCTCTGGCTAGCGTTTGGTTCTTGATAGAGACCTGACTTTGTGCTAGCACTGGAGAGATCATTAAGTTTCACCTCAGACTTTGTATTCAGGCAATCCAAGATATTGCTTTGCCTTATTGCACAACAAACTCCTGTTGTTTAAATTCTAAACTACTGTCTGCTTAACATGTTAAGATCTGGGGATTTCAATCTGAATTTGAATTTCAAAACTTTGAGGGTTGGCATTGTGCTAATGTTGTGGTTTCGTCATTAAAGTAATTCATCAGATGCAATAATACGAATCTTTTGTGCTAAAAATATTTTTAAAAATCCCATTTGTCGTGATCGATATCGGGATAGTATTGTGTACACCCAAGCATGACACAACGCACTTTCTACCGTTCCAAAATTCGGTGGTAATTGCTATTGCTACATCTCACACCTGTCTGAAAGAGCCAAATATCTTTCTTTACAAGGACACTGAAAGTTCTCCTAGGCTGTAATGAGCAGGATGCTCTCTAGGTAATGCATGCAGGTGATGAGATATCACACCTTGCCTGCTCACACATCTGTCAGTATTTAACCGTATCTATTCTCTTTTGAATCCGTGTCTGCAAATCGGAAGCTGTTTCCATTCTCCAGGATCCTGCCCTGGACTTTCAGGGATAAAAATGCATTTCAAAACGTGAAAATCCGTGGTAAAACGAAAATCTCCTTTTAATATTGTTTGCAAAATTGACAGCTCTACTTAACAGCAGCCATTAAATTATTTACAAAGTAGCAGCTGCTCTTGTAGCAGCCTTTTTTGGGCGTGAAAAATAAACGAGTTGATAAGTGAGAGATAAGCCATTTGACTTCCTCTTTGTGTGCCTGGCATGGTGCTCAGAGCCAATTCTGTACAATCTGATGTTTACAGAGCAATCCTCGTGTACGACCTCCTTAGGCAACAGGGACACAAGGAGCCTTTAAAACGCTGAAGCAAGCATTTAATCAGAACTCTTCATGCTGATCTCTGAAAAATTCAATAAGTTCAAAAAATGTAACTCCTTCTAAAGATAAAATATAATTTTTTTTTGCTTCAGGAATTGCAAATATATCCCAATGGACTCCTAGTGAACCACACAGACTTCAGCCACATTGCTGTTTTACTAAAAAAAAAAAGAGGTAAAGAGTAGCTTTTTTTCCAAGAGAAACAAATTGTGGTCTGAAGTAATGCAAATAGTTAATTCAAGTGAGTGCTGTAAAACAGTAGAGTTTACTAACAATTACATTTTTTTTTTTTAGGCATTTAAACAAATTCTTGTTTTTTAGTTGAATAGCTAATTCTATGTAAATAAGTTCATATCTCCTATTAGTATGCAATAATTTATTTTTTTATTAAAGTGGTTATTTTTACCTGTTGAATTCAAGATCTCATGATTTTATAAGGTTTTGGGGATTTTTTTTAAAGGCAAATAACTGCTGCAGAAGGCATGAGATTGTGCATGATTTCACACATCATCAAGTTGTGGTAACTTAATTCTATCCCAGGTTTTCTCAAACTACATGAAGCTCTTTTCATAAGCCACTGCATCAAATTCCTCTGGTATCAAAATCAGTGGGAACTTCCATTGCTGATTTGAGTGTGGTCAGCTCTTTTTTTCTGGCTACAATTGTTCTCCTGAAAACATCTTCAAAATAAACATATTCTGATAAAATCATTTCATTTCAACAAATTCCTGCAGGGAAACCACAGAGCTTTGTTTGTGAGTGTGAAAAAATGTAATTCTAAACTTCTTTGCTTCTTCTGGGCTAGTTTTCCATGGATTTTTATTTTTCGATTATTTTTGTGTTGCTTTGTTAATTCCCAAGGCTGACATGTTTGCATTTGACAAATACAAATTGGTCAAAATATTGGTTTTGTAGTACTTCTAAAACTCGTGGAGAACAGCTGTTACTGTTTAGAGAGCCGGATAAGATTATTCCTGAAATTAAATCTGAATATCTCACAGTTCTGTTGTTTGACAATTTGATGCCTGGGAAGATAAAGCACTTCAATCATTACTAGTAGAATCAATCCTTAAAAGCAGCCATAACATGTCATTATTTCACTAGTTGGGCAGTAGGGGCATTAGCAGCAGCAAAACTGTTTTAGTGGGTGTGCCAGGAAATTTAAGAATTAATATAAAAGTTATGTGATAAAAGTAAAGAAGTAGCTAACATTTATTTAAACAACTACTTTGGTTTTGTGGGTTTTTTTGCAGTGTAGACAGTTATACTTAACAGTTTTCTGCAGCTTGCTGTGAAACCTGGTTTTAAAACTTTCTGCAAATGGAAATGCTAAGTCTTTACTAGCATTGGCCAAGATTTCCATCTCCACTACTCATATGCTCTGCTAAAATCATACACAAAATTAAGCTAACCACTATACAGCCTGAATAGTTAATTTTATATCTCCCTGGAGCCTAAGTAATCAGGTTCCTTTGGAACTACCCCAGCGTGGCAATATTAATAAATAATAATAATAATAAAAAAAGGTGTGTCTTACAGGGTGATCCAGATTTGGTAGTACCGAGCAGTGATGGGTCTCCAGCTGGAAGAGACCGAACAACCAAGGATTTGCTTCAATTCCAGGTCGTCTCACTTCAAAGGCTCGACTGGTGTCTCAGCAATAGAGATGCTGCACCTCTAGATGTTATCGGGTTTCCCAGCCCGTGTGAAGTTTGCCAGGCAATCCTGGCAGTGGGAGAGTGGTTCTCCCCTCCCTGAGGATCCCTATGAAGTAGCTGGAGTGCCAGGATGAGCAACCTAGGGCTGCTTCTGCTCAGCAATTCCAGCGGGCACAGGAAGGAGGACAGCCCTGGTGACTAGGCAATGTCTTTGTTTGGTGAGCGATGCTTTAGACATGGTCTTTTTTTTTTTTTTTTTTTTTTTTTTTTTTTTTTTTTTTTTTTTTTTTTTTTTTTTTTTTTTTTTTTTTTTTTTTTTTTTTTTTTTTTNTTTGGTGTTGTTGTTGTTGTTTTTATTTTTTTTTCCTTTTTATTTTTCCATTTTAGGTGACTCTCTAGAAACAGCTGCCCTAAAACAAAGCTGCTGGCCAGCAGAGACATTCCCATTGTTCGGGGTGAAGGCTGCAGCGGTCGAAATGTGGGCGCGTGTGCTCCCGAGCATCCCAGCAAAAAAGCATTCAGGGAAGAGCTCATTATTCATAAGTGATGCTCCAGAGACTCCACAGAGGCAAAAAGTGCCTCTGGCATTGCAAGCCCCAACCCACAACGGGCAAAGCCGGCGCTGCCGATCCTGCGTGTTCCTTCAGCTGCTCTCCGTGACGCCCGGGCATGGGGCACACCCTCGGCTTGGCATTTCCAGCTCAGGGACCCAGCTCCTCCACTCCTGCCTCCTGCCCTTCAGGCATCCCGAGCAGGGAGAAGTGCCGGCCAGACCGGAGGCAGGTAGGCTCCAGGGAGGAGAAAACCATTTCGAGGGGTTAATTGAAAAAGACAAATCTGCAAGCACGAGATGTAGAATGGGAGCCTGCAAATGAACGCTGCCAGCTGGAAGCTGGCCAAACTGATAAAGCAGGAAAGAAATTGAGGGTTAAATGTTTTGGATGCTGAAGGCTTGGAGTTCAAAGAGGAGCTCAAGGAAACTCCCAGCCACCAAGTCCATACAAAGAGGCTCTAGGCAAACACAAGCTTTCTGCCGGACAGCTTTATCCTAAACAGTTTCCAAAACGCAGTGGTTCAAATGAATGCTCAAGGAATATCTTTCAGCATCTGGCAGCTCTTTTACAAGGAAAGATGATGCCCACAGGTGAGCTATGGCTGAGGGGCAAAAGGAGTTGCTTTCCACAGGGAAGAGGATGAGAAGTGCATCTGCCCACGTTGGGTTGGAAGAACAATGTGTAACTGTGGATGTATTTTCATTGCTTGGTACAAAAGGCAGAACGGAGCTGGTCCTTCAGGCTAGGAGGTGAGGGCAAGGCTGGAGGTCACTCTGCCTTCCCAGGAGCACCAGCACCTGTCCACATCAGGAGTGGAGTGCTGATGGCAACCCATTTTCCACTAGTTATATAAAGACCGAAGCACTGAAATAGAAAGTTTTGCCTAAATCCCAGGGATAAAACATCTTGCATTTTTTTTAAATTTTCAAAAAAAATCTGGTTTAGGTCTTAAGGGGCTTCTCTTTTCTATGTGGTGGATTGGGAGCAGGAAAGCCACCTTCTTCCACTGGATCGGGAAGCTGGACTCAAAACAGAGAGTGGGACAACTGGTGATGTGTTTCTCTGACAGAACACTCTCTGTGTCAGCCCCTTCTCTCATGGTTTGGTGACAAGGACCCTGCATTTCCCATATTGTCCCTCCCCTGTGCAACCAGCCAGCCACCTTGGCACCTCAGAAAGCTTTTTTTTTTTTTTTTAAATCAGCTCCTAGTGCAGGAATTGTATTTGTGGATGGGAAAGTAGTATCCACACTTTTTGAGCAGGTGCATAACTATGCCATAGGATTGGAGCAAGGCTGAAGTTCAAGGGTTAGGTAATTGTATCTCTCTCAAAAAGGAATTGCCTCAGACCAGTTAATTTGTCAAGATAACGAATTGCAGCAATTCTCCTCATTTGGAGCTGGGCCACTAACACTGATCTGAACTGTATTTAAACTCTTGATGACAGAGACTGAAAAAGATATTGCAATACTGGAGGTACAGGTTCCTAAAGCAAAACTGCATGTACAGCTGGAGCTGAGAGGCAGCAAGGGCATGCGAGTACACATCCTGCATATCCCTTAGATATGAAGAAATTCCCTGGGGCACCGACTCTGGTGCCTGGGCAGGCAGAGTTCATCTTGAATCTTTGGGAGTGATTAAGGTCCAAAAAAGGATAATGTAGTACCCATCAAGTCTCAGTTTCTGCAATATGAGATAACACAAGGAGAATTTTTACCTCCCCCCTTCCAAATAAAGAAATGCACCCCAAAAATACTCACTTGAAGTTATTGAAAGCTTTCTGGTGGTAGCAATAAAGACCCCTTTGAGGGCCTGATGCTGGGATTCCCATGGCATTGTGTTCTGTCATGTATGTCAAGCATGGTTGCTGCCATATTTTTCTTTTCTGTGCCACAGCAGACAAGTTTGGTGGAGAAGAAAAGCAGAAGAAAGCTACAGTGAAGATGCAGGCTTAGGCCAATGACTGTCCCATTCCTGATGAAAGTGAAGTAGACAGCATCAGGTAAAATGAAATGATGTGTGTTCTTGTGCCAGATCTTCTCCTCTGGCTGCCAGGCATTCCTTCCTCCACAAGAGAGACAAGTACCAGAATAAATCCTGTACATTGACTCAGGCAAACTGAAAGGAACCTCTGACTCCTGCCTTGCACTGGCACACCCTCTCCAAGAAAACAATGGATTGAAAACAAAATTGGTTGTTAACTCTGTGACTTTGTCAGTGACTTAAAAAGCATCAACATGAGAAATTAGACAGATTATTTCAGAATATTTCTGCTCAATGGCCTACTTGGGAATGAAATTACTTTCTTTTTTATGTCATTCAGAATAATCATTCTCTACCTGTGAGTGCACTTAATTTAGAAAAGCAAAGTGGCTTTTATTTTGGAGTAAGTGCATCCACAGGCAGAGTTCTTTCCAAATGGCTAGTCTGGTCATTGCCACATGTAAACAATTTATGTAAACATAAATTGATGAGGACGGTAAAGAACTCATGAAGGTATGGCCCAGGACTCCTTACGCAATTTGCAAGCACTTACTTAGACCTATCTTCCTCAGGGGTATTATGGTGATCAACAGACCTTACAGAGAGCTAGGTTCAATTTAAACAACATAGGCATATGTTTGAAAAAGAAATGAGCTTTCGAAAACTGCTGCCCACCCCCACCAAGTTCCAAGTCTATTTTACTTCGGTTGATCCTCACTTTTAAATATCTGTCAAGTGGTAATCTAGGATTTAACAGATCTCAGAATTGCTGATTGCCTATAGGGCTGGGTCTAAGGAGGTGAAGTGTGTGCAGCCTCTTCTAGAGCAGGCTGGTGGCTGGTAAAGGGTGACTTTACATTGCCTGCAGCTGCTTTCTTGGCTTTGGCTAAAGCAGACACATCTTGCTGGGTGCAGACTGCCAAGAAAGGCTTCAATGCTAAGGTAGAAAATTGTGGACAGATCTTTGCAAGGTGGGTTCTCATCTTGTGCGTCATGTTGGGTGCTAATCTCTCTTTCTTCCCAAGATTTTGCTGCTGCTCAAGTGCTCCTGGGAGGGAAAGGGCCACCTCAGACTGGAGATCTGGGCTGAGGCTGCTCTCTGTTTGCCATGGCTCAGTGTGTGTGTCCACACAGTGTGGCAGCAGCAAGAGCTATGTGAGAGATGCAAAGTGACCTAGATCAGCATTCCTAATTCCTGCAGCCATGCTACCTGTCCTGTGCAAGTGATGTGAAATAAATACCAGTCACGTTAGAGACTGACCTTGTTTTCTTGGAGAAACCTGTGTAAAAATGGATATAACACTCTTGACACTTACCTCACAGGATGTTGTGAAGCTTAATTAAATGTGTGCAAAAGCATTTTGAGATCCTTAGATGAAAGAAGTTTTTATAAATGCAAATTATAATAATTATGGCTAGTAACCACCATCAACTACTGAAACAATTAATTCAGGTTGCCACAGGCCATCACAACAACGTGTGCAAAGAGGAATCAGCCCCATTTAATGACATATACGTTGCGTGAGAACTCAAAGCCTTAAAAATACTGTAAACAAAGAGGAAAAAACTAGACACTCAGGGCTTGCCTCTGAGGGTGCCATCGGTGGAAGTTTCCTCGATTGTTTCCATCACCTCCACGTTTGCATTGTGATTTGTCCCCAGAGAGAGACCACCTTAAAGATTGCATTGCCGGGACCATTTTATGTCCCTGTGATTTTTACATTTAGCATTGCAAGAAAGCTGAAAATGACTGCTAATGCCGAGGCTCGCAAAAATTTGGAAATACATGAATATAACTCTGGTTTTGGTTAATTCTCCCTTCACCCGGTCCCCCCTCTCCACAAACTCACTCCCCTCACCCCGAATCCCCAGCCCAGCCCACTTGCAGCATCGCAGAATAGACTTTGGCTACAGGGCATTATCCAGCTGACTTTCCAAGGGTGAAAACAAAAGCCAAGCAATCAAGATGTGTCTGGCCAAATACTTAAAGGCCCAGTGCACACATTTAGTTGACAACTGAAATCTGAACCATTTTGTTCAGCCTTTCTTGTTGCTTCAAAACTGATTTGGGCTTAAATAGCTAAAACCTACAGGTGTTTAAATGCTCTCCCTTGTCAGCAGAACATTCTCATCAGATATGGTCTGAGGATGCAGTCAGACTGGAAGAGATATCCAGAGACCTCACAGGTGAATCCCAAAGGGCAGTCTAGCCCACCTGTGGCCCTCAGGCTTATTTTGCTTGCCTTTAAAGACGAAAATTCAGAGAAGTAGGAGTTACTAAGCGCCCAACTTACCAAAGCAATTAGGCTAAATGCACTGCAGCTAGAAATTTAAGCAATGCTCTGAATTTAATTTGAGAATTCATGGATGTAAAACTGAAACCTTTAACATTTAACCTAGCAGCAAATTAAATCAGCTTTCTGATCAAGTGAAAAATTCTATGCTATTGAAGATTGAAAAGTGTGAAGCTCACACCTATTAAAAGGAGGGGTTTTTTCTGTTTCTTTTAATAAAGAAAAACTTGGGACCAGTTAGTTGCCTAATCCAAATGATGAAAAAATGGGAATACTACCTGTAAATAAACCCCAAATTATAAACCGGCATTGCTTTCTAACCTCTGCCAGACTAATGTATTTGTAGTCAGCGGGAGTAAATGCAAGTTACTCATGCTGGAAGGTTGTGTGGACTAAACTCACTCTGACATCAACAAGCTTAATGTGTACCAAAACTAAAAATTCTTACGTGTTTTTTTTTCCCATTACTTTAAAAGTACTGACTTTAGAATACTAAATTGGTAATGTCTCAGGTAAGTTTTCATTAAATGAGGGCCAAGTTTTTATGGGGTCTGTGTGTGTCTCTGCAAAGAAAATTAGCAACACTGATGCAATGCATGGAAAACATGCTACACAGCTGGTACCAACATGCTATTTTAAACCTGCAAACCCTCAAATTTTATTGTGATGTGTATGTATGCAAACTCTGTGCTTGCACACACATACACACACACAGA
>VYZR01120097.1:4736-16298 GCA_013400675.1 Oxylabes madagascariensis | reverse complement strand
TTGAAGTCTATTGAGTTTCAAGATAGACAGCAAATCAAGAGGAAGGCACCACACCAGGCTTCAGCAGAGACGGGGCTAAACCTAAAATTCATAATTTCTTCTGAGGGACCCCAGCTACTACTGCAGGGGGCTAGATTACAGTGAGGACAAATGCTATAATCCTAAAGGAGGCAGCAGAGGATAGTGTATTCAAGGCCTTTGCATCTTGTAATGAAAGAATGACCTTTTGAAAGTACCTTAAAAAACAGACTAAAATCTCTTGTCCCCATTGCAGGAAAACATCCCCCCTTAAGTTGGTGCTGTCTCAGCATGAATATAACACAAATATTTCAATCCTGTCTTAACTAACCTTCGTCTGTAACATAAGCCAGATTTATAGAATGTAATGAAGTCATGGAATATAATGCTAGCAATATATAGATTAAGTAATGCCTATAGCATATATATGTTACAATATGCATTATTTTAGTGTCACTATTGATACAAACTAAAATGTAGTCAATGCATTGGTCCAGATTTTATTGAAATTATTTGTGTACAATGACGTGGTTATAAGGCACCAAGATCTGACTGATTGTCTGGATTCTCACTACTGTTTTCTTTATACAGTCAATAAACACATTGTCATAATCCACACATGAATTACCAAGACACCACAAAAATCCATTAGAAATATGAACAGTCTCTTACCTTCTCTGGCTGGTGTAAGCTTTTGTTTAAGGAGGTGGTTGCAAATGGCACTCAGGCAGATAAAGCACTGCTGACCCATTGTGTTCCAGTTCATGGTGCTCAGGACATTAATTGCCTCCTGTATCTCATCATAACGAATGTACTGGTGGATGATTTCCACAAGGCCCAGCTGTCCTCTTGTGAGCACACCTTGAACAAGAAATATTACAACCAGAGATAATGGGTTTATACTTCGATACAGGGTATGTAAACTAGTAGCTGACTCCTTTTTGGCACAGTTAAAAACAATTGCCATAATTTAAAATTAAGTTGATGGGTTTCAGTATTAATTTTTTTATAAGAGATAGCACCTTACTATCTTGGTATACTTAGACTGAGGGCGCTGGACAGCAGACAAAAATCATCAATGAACTTCACACACGGGTGTTGAATGAACGCAGCCAAAAGTCACTGATGACAACACCACATAATGAAGTTTGGCTTAGACAAGGTAGAACAAGTTTATTTGCAGTTTATCACTGTTGTAAGGTAGGTAATAAATTCACTTCCACAGCATCTCCTTCCTGTAGGGAAATAGTGCTGGACAACACTAAACGCCAGCACTCGACTCACACAGATGTATCTTTGCATACAAGTGTAGAGCAGCTCCAACCTCAAAGCAACTTTTACTCAATTGCTCTCCATATTGCAACTGCTTTGGAACTCCCTTCTAGCTCGGCAATATTCTCTAAGTGGAGCATTTTTTCTGAGGGGATACCACGGAAGTTATTAATATCTTGATACTACAGACTTTTGAGTTACAGTTGCACATGAAACCAAGAACAAGCTTGCCACACAAATGTTTCTTGACTTGTAGATCTCAGCTTCCAAACAGAAAAGGTGATTAAAAAGCTGCAGGAAGTAAAGTTATTTATTGTCTCTGGCTTACCAAATGATCATGTGGCATTAGCCACACATGGCATTTTAGCAACTCCTGCTCACTTTGGGTCACTCTGATAGAGTACTCTTCATCAGTACTCCTCCAAATATTAGAAAGAGACCAGAATAAATTTACTGTTTCTCTCTCTTTAAATAAAAACATAAGTTTTAGTAGGTTTGTTTTTTTAAAAAATTTTTAATGTTTTATTTTCTCAACTTATATTCTGTTGTTGTTTGTTGGAAGTAAACATATGGAAAAAGTTCTGATAAGAAAGGGAATAACCTGAATTTCAATATCAGTATTAAAACCATAGAACTGGCTGGGGAAAACAAAGCCTGGTAACAGAGAAAAGCAGACCTATTATATATAAAACATACCTCACAAAATTTTCATAACTATTGTGAATACTGTTTGTGATGTGAAATAAGAAGCGAGGGGAAAAAAACGTGGAGGAAAACATCTGAGTATAGCTTGAGGAGAAATAAACTGCTGAGAACTTGCATACACAGAACTGATGTTTTAGGGGAAAAACCTTACATATTTACATTTAGTAACAGAGAAGTACTTAAATTTTTTAGCATCATTAAAGAAAGGTTTTCTATTGTATTTCACCTTATATTAGCATGTATTAAAACCTATGGACATTATGCTGTGTAACAGCCATGTTTAACTTGTTAATATTTAATAGTTATGGCAGACTTTATTCTTCCTAAATGTTTAGTGTTTTTAAAGTATTACCACAGCTGGGCAATCTCCACATTAACCTCTCAGCAAAGAGGAAAATACTTATTTTCATGTTAATTAAATACAATACTATATTTAAAATGTCTTTAGAGGCCAGCAATGCTGAACCACTGGCACCAGCACCACGTTTAGCATTATCCAAGAGCTGGTTTGACATCAATGACCAGAAGTCACTTTTGGAAATGAGTTTGGCATTAGACACCAAAAATATTTGCCATTAGTGTTTGAGGGTATGTTTAATATGACTTTTTCCTGAAATTAATCTGGATAGACAGCATAATGGAGATTCACAGGACTTGTCCAAAACCATAATGTAGCTGGAAGTTAAGAAGGTATTTGCCTATTCTCATTGACATAGTTTCTTAGCAGACTTCTGTGGGAAACAATTCCAAGCCATGTGTTACTCATGGATTTTATTTCAATCCTGAATGCCTGTCTGGGTCTTGCTGTCACGAGCCCCTAAATTTTGCTATAATTTATTATTGCATTTAATTAATGGATTTATTTGTTCTGCATTACTTCTTAAAAAGCAGAAACCTAAAAACTGCTGAGACTGTGAAGAAGGACTCGCTAATCAACACAGTGTTCCCTTGGCAGTGTGGCAAACTGAGGAGATGAGGTGTAAAGCTGAACACCAGGATGAAATAGAGAGCAGCATATTTTTGCATGGTGGACTACAAAGAGGGAGACAGGGAAGACGGGAGAGAGCTTTGCCTTCTTCCTGGAAGAGATTTTACAGTAATTATACAGAATGAATTTTAAAATGTGATAACTTTCAGCTGTAGAGGTCAACGTCTTCCCATTTGGATGCTTGACTTCTCCTGGGTGGTGCGCTTCCAGGCAACCTGCTTGGGAAAAAGAGGTGACAGCCAACTCACTGCCTAATTGATTTAGGAACGGTGCCCAGGGAGACAGTCCAATTAAGTTTACAAGCTGGCAATTAGCAGGAAAGGCCTCTAAATCCCTGTACTGAGAGCCTGCTTGCCTTGGTAGGAACATAAATGTGCTAAAGATAGCAAGGGGAAAGCTGTGCATTCTGGAAAGCTGTTGTGAGAAAACCTCACCAGGGAGACTGAAGAAAAGCAAGGTAGAGGTGGGCAGAGTGCCTCCTGCTCGACTCCATCCCACCAAATCAGGACAGAGATAATTTAGAGGTTTTGTTTTGTTTTTAATGGCCAACGTGCACAAAACCATCAAATAGCTGTTATAATTAGTGTTCTGGGGTACTCTGTAACTATTAGACCTGTCATTGAACTTAATGCAGCTAATTACCTCAAAATAAATGATAACCTGTAAACAGTTTTTTTTTAATAGTTTTTTTGGATAACAGCAACAATCTGTATCAGCTCTTTTAAAACTACACAACTATAAGTCAACCCAACATTTTTTTGTTACAACATCCTACTATATTAATTTACCTTTCTGCAAAGGCACACTTGGTTAATTTTTTTTTAATTCAGTCTTTCAAATTTTTAGGTGTCTGGTAATTTTAGACAGCTTTTTCTCCACAAAAGTACATGTGTGTCTCATTCGGTAAAGAAATAAAGTAGATTTTCAAATCTTACTATCACCTAGGTTGTTATTTTGAGTATTTTGTTGTATTGTTTGCTTTTATTTTTTTTTAATATAAAAAAGGTTTCTTCCTAATCTCAAGAGCTTTATACAAAAGAATCATTAAAAACTCCCATAAAGATCTACAAGAAGTAATCCTGTTTTCTTGAACAGACAATGGGCAAAATGCTGAAATTTTCCAGGATGGCTGTCTGCCCTGCTGAAACACTGGCTTGGGAGTCAGAGGGTTTAAGCATGATTGTTTTTTTAGCTCTCACAATGGGCTTGCACCACTGTAACTTGCCTGACTTGAATGAAATGAATACACTCCTCACTGATGAGCCACTGCAGGGGTTTTATTCTTAGTTCAGCCACTGTGTAACTCTTGGAAAGCCCTTTCGTTTTTCTTTACTGCTTCTTGTTTTTCTGCTTGTAAAAGGAAGTTAGTTGTGGTTTTACTCTTTTAAAGTCTCTTCATACCTTAAATGAGAAGTGCTATATGAATTCTAAAATTAGCATTATTACTTCTTTTATTCACAACTCCTTGCAAATTAATTGAGAGGCCAAACTTCTCTGAAGGTTATGAAAATCATTCTTCTTCTGTGGAAAGTCTTCAAAGGAAAAAAAAAGGTGCAATTTTATGTACTGAAGCCAGGAAGAACAGAATACTGGACAAATATACATCAAACACACACACAAAAAAAATTGGTAAAGAAAATAGCATTACTATTCTATTACTAAATATAGCTTATTTTAACATATAGGGTTATTACTACAGAATACAATTCTTAAGATTATATACTACTGATTAAATGAATTTTCCATAGGAAAAATTATTATGCTTTATTAAAGTAGTGAGGAACTTCATGGGATGCCGATCAGACAGCAGACTGGAGTCCTGTTCTATGAATAGGAAAAGGTATAAAGTTATTGTGAAAAATAAACTATCTACAGATATCTTTGGAACAATTTGCTTTAAAGGGTATGGTCTCATATACCTAAAATTAGGCTGTTAAAATCTTGTGGAATACAGATGTTTCTTTGACAGCTCAAGGTTCAATAGATGTGCTTAGTAACTTACCAAGTTTAAAGTGAAGCACTCCCAAGGGTCCTTTATCAAATCTAACCAACAAAAGATCGTGAATATCCACCCTGTCAGGACTGGGAAATGCACCAGGAGGAGCAGCCCATTGGATCTGGATGAGGCTGGTGGGCACCTCACAGTGTTTACTGAACTGCAGAGTTGCCTCAGGTGAATAGTCCTGTGCCAAGAGCTGAATTTTAATCGGGGACAGCGCCGTGTCAAAGAGCTGCAGCTCCCCTTGAGAGCTGCCCACCACCAGCACGGCTCCGGAGGGGTGATAGGTCATTACGGCAGGGAGCAGCTCTGCTTGGGCCAGCAGAGTCACTTGGCTGTAGGCTTCATACAGAACTACTGATGAGTCCTCACAGCCCAGCACCAGCTTGTCTTCTGTCACATCCCTGCAGCAGCTGGTGGCCCTGGCTGGCAGGGGGATCCTGGTGACGGCGGCGCACTGGATCCTGTTCCTGACGCACTTGTAGATGCAGCTGTCCGCCATGGGCTCCTTGGCTGCGGACAGCGAGTGCTCCACTGTCAGCACCTGTTGCGGCTGGAGGCAGCTGAACCTGGCATCCAGGGGGTCCCACTCCGTGCGGACATAACTCAGCACCTGGCAAAAATCCCAAAGCCTTTTGGTACTCGTTTGTAGCGATTTGCTGGTAAAAACAGACCGCTGCGAATGCGCCTTGCTGTGGGTCAGCCACAAATAGTCACATTCTTAATTGAATGATAGCAGTACTGGGATTTTGGGTGTGTAGTTTGAATAGAAGTGTGTAATATCACAGGGTGGAAAACTTAAGAGTTTAAGGATTTAGAATATAGTAAAATATATATAAAGCAAAATGAAGGTTTTAGGACGTAGGCCCATCTTTCTTTTTCACCTTCCTCTTCAAGACTCTAAGTAGTATTTTCTAATCAGATAGAAAAATCCGCATTGCCGGCCATGGTTGGTTGGTCATTGGGTTACAAGTAAAAATAATTTAGGTGTCATTTCTTAATTGGACAGTTTATCCTTAAAAGGCCTAGCAGAGGGAGAGATATGGCTCCATTTTTAGTTTGTTAGCTAGAAGTGCTGTAGANAGCGAGTGCTCCACTGTCAGCACCTGTTGCGGCTGGAGGCAGCTGAACCTGGCATCCAGGGGGTCCCACTCCGTGCGGACATAACTCAGCACCTGGCAAAAATCCCAAAGCCTTTTGGTACTCGTTTGTAGCGATTTGCTGGTAAAAACAGACCGCTGCGAATGCGCCTTGCTGTGGGTCAGCCACAAATAGTCACATTCTTAATTGAATGATAGCAGTACTGGGATTTTGGGTGTGTAGTTTGAATAGAAGTGTGTAATATCACAGGGTGGAAAACTTAAGAGTTTAAGGATTTAGAATATAGTAAAATATATATAAAGCAAAATGAAGGTTTTAGGACGTAGGCCCATCTTTCTTTTTCACCTTCCTCTTCAAGACTCTAAGTAGTATTTTCTAATCAGATAGAAAAATCCGCATTGCCGGCCATGGTTGGTTGGTCATTGGGTTACAAGTAAAAATAATTTAGGTGTCATTTCTTAATTGGACAGTTTATCCTTAAAAGGCCTAGCAGAGGGAGAGATATGGCTCCATTTTTAGTTTGTTAGCTAGAAGTGCTGTAGAACTCACAGCTTGCGAGACTGTAATGTAAGAATTACTAATGTAAGTCAGTCACATTCTTGAAACAGAGCTCTGAAATTCTCTCTTTTAAAAGGTTAATTCATCTGATTTTAAAAACTCTGCAATAGAGTTTGAGCCATATGTGTTTGTCTGGATCTAAGTAACAGGTTAGCAGAACAGAAGATAAAAGAGGGGATGGTCCTAACAATGATGGCAAGAGGAGAAATGATTGATGTAAAAGAATAACTAACTATTCACAAGTGGGCTGGGGTAAAAGTCCCCAAATTCCCAGAAAAATCTATAATAAGTGACTCTGAGCATCAAGCATAGAGGATTTTGATTATTTGCTTTGGGCCATGGTAACAGAAAATATTACACTGTAGTGGTAGAAACAATGGCATGTTAAAACAGCACCTACCACACATTGCCAAATGAGTAGGTGGTAGATGTTCTTCAGTGCCACACAGTTTTAGATGCAGAAAAAAACGAATTTGTGATAGCAGAAAAGCGGGGACCATAACAGGATACTTGAAAGTTAAACGAATGGGAGGAAGAACACAAAGGCAGAATGTGATAAAAAGATAGCAGCTGGAAAAGAGCAAGAATCTGCAGTGTGGAAACATGGGAAGCACCCTGAAGAGGTGAAAGCAGCAGTGGAGAGCAGTGAAGGTTCATGTACAATGATAAATGGGTTTGAATGAGAGGAATTGTACAGAATTTGAGCAGGGAAACCATGGGAGAAAAAAACAGCTGTAAATAAGTTACAGATGAGCTTATGAAAAGCCATTTCATAAAAAATAGAGAGAAAACCCATGGCTCTAAAAGAATGAGAGTGGTGGACGTCAGTCAGAAACTTGCTGGTGTTTGCTCATGCAGAAATAAAGAATGAAAAGAAAATATGAACCTGAGCCAAACCCTGCCCTCAGGTATACCCACAGCAATCTCCACATAGTAAATTAAAGCTGCTGACCTGCCACAACTTTTGGAAGCCCCTTGAGTCCAGGTGCTATGAAAGCACAGAAAGGGGTAAAAAATGTGATTAAAAGGTAGAGAGAGGATGAGGAAGGAAATCTAGAAATTTCAGGGTGAAAACAGAAAGGCACACATAATGTTAGAGCAATTTAAATTTGATTTTCACAGATCACAAGACCAACTGAATATGCAATTTAGCCTTTCATCCTGTAAAGGAGAATAAGAAATTCAGATTTTTTTTGGCATACCACCCATTTCTTGTAAAGTAACTGATAAATTTATAAACAAGCTTTTTGGGATGTTGATTGGACTGATTAGGACGTTTAGTTCTGACAGTTTACTTATTTTGTCAGCAAAAGGGTTTCTCATTCAAAAGAAAGAAAGAAAAAAAAGGATTATTGCAATTCTCTGGCTGGAAATCAGATGACAATTAATACAAAAGTCTTTGCTACTTTTAGATGAGTAGGGGGAGACATGCAAAGAACCACTTAATGCAAAAGCACCTGATGCAGAAGCCAATGCATCCAGCCTGAGAAAACCACATTAACCAATCTCAACAGAGATCCATGAAAATATGTAACAAAGGGGAAATAAAAGATTACGTTACTTTTATAGTCTGAAAAACATTTTCTCACCTCAACCATTCCCTCACCAATGGCTTAGCCTCTGCAACCAGTCATTTTATGCCCACAAAACCCTGCAGTGGCTACTGTGCAGATGTTAGAACTGCTGAAGTGTGTTTATTAGGGTGCTAAATTGCATGGCAAGGAAACTCCTAAAAGAGGTTATTGTGGACAAAGGATTACTGTGACCACAGAGTTCTCTAACCCCAAATAAAGACAAAGTGAAGTGTTACTGTTTGTTCTGCAGTTTCCCCTAGGAGTATGTATAGAGACCCAGGTAGCTCCCTTTCAAATGTGTGAAACAGAAATCTTGCCCAAGCAAGTCTTCAAAGCTTCCATAACTTCAGTGAAATGAGCCTTGAGGCTCTCTGGGACTTACATTTCTGTCTTCCTGTGGCAAGTTTCAATGTACTGCATTATTCTGCTACTTATTTTGACCCCAAACCAATATTTTTCTCTGGACAACTCTTAAAAAGCTCCAAGAAAGGCATGAAGAACCACACAATAATCAGGCCTATGAGAGATGAGAGCCTGAAAGCATTATTAAATTCTGAGGAGAGACTGGTCTTGAAGGTTAAGGCAATAGAGAAGAAAATATGTGAAACATGGATTTTACAACTCCATAGGAGTGACCGGAGGAAAATAGCAGTGAAAGCAGTCACAGAAAAATGAATGTTGCCATATGATTGTTTGAGAGTGAGCAAGTAAATTGTACCCAATTCATCATTTTGTCCTGCCTTCTTAAAAAGTAGGGCAAAATGATGACCACTACCTTGAATTCCAAAGGAAGAAAATCTTGCATTTTGGAAGACTAATCTAATGAGTCTTGAGATAAGAAGCTTCCTAGCCTCACTTAGTTCTGAGAGCAAATCCTTGAAATGAAGTCTAGGATAGGTCTGGTTGCTGTACATAACACAATACTAAACTAGGAAAAAGTTCCTGCAAGGAGAGAAACTCTTTGTTGCCTTTCAAAACATAAGGTTTGGCATAGTGTTTAAACACATCAGGCTTAAAGGAAAGCTTTCTAGATGCTGTTCAAATTCTGGCTGAAAACAAGAGAAACATTTCTCCTCAGATTGGAACAGATAAGCTGCTTCTCATGCATCAGTGGCCTCATGTGCCTCTTGCAGGAAGAGAACCAAGCCGAGAGACCTCTTTGTTCTGCCTTCCAGTTCTGCTGAATGCATCTGGTATTCAGCATTCTGAAGGGGAAAAATGAATATTCTCTTTCATCTGAGAGGGAAGATTTGGGTTTCTCTGTCAGAAATGAGTTTTATTATTCATTCTTCATGCCGCTAACAGGGAAACTAAAGCAGGGAGTCACACAACTACAGAAACGTTAATAATGCTAAGATAATGCTTTTTAAAGATAAGAAGTCTAATAATCAAAACTGTTTTTTTTTTTCCCAAGAAGATGGTATTCTGCCAATTGTTTTTCTATCTGGTAAGTAGACACATGGTTGTAAATGTAGTGCATCTAGTGCTTTAGCTTTCCATTTGAAGGAATCCTCTGAGATTCCTTCCTGATGAGCAGCAGTTATCTGGAACCCTGAAAGGTGACATTAAAACATTTAACAAAACATTTGCTTATGGAATGGAAAAGCAAAAGCTGGAGGAGTTTCCTCAGAAATGGGTAGAACAGGTGTCAGATTTGTGAGGAAGGGGACAGGGCAGTGGATCTGAAAAGACAGAGCTGTAATATCACAAGGCAGGGTGTATAGTCCATTCAAAGTTAAATACTTCCCATAAATCTTGGATTAAGCACTTAGCCTTGGATTTCAAGAAATGATTTCTGGAAGTATTTTGCATGAAGTAAAACCAATTACTTTCTTTAAAATAAATACATTAATTAAAAATTTTAAGTTTTATTACATGAATGCTACAAAAACACAGTACATGCATTTAAATATTGTCCATGTAATTTATACATATTTCCTTTATTAATGTAGCAGTCGTGCACCACTACTGCTCATTTATATTGTATTCCCCTTGCAGTACTGCCCTGCACTCTGCCTCAGTTCATCAGCAGGATGAGGGATGCTATACATGCCAGGTTCCCAAATCCTAGAGCCAGGAATCATAACAATCCAAGTAAAGGAATTTGTTAATCTTTGTAAATAAGAGGCCTGCTATGCTATTTAAAACTCTCTGTTTCATTTTATGTTTGAGAGAAATAATAGTGCTAGCTTGTGTGGGCAGTATCACTCTTCTCAGCAAAAATCTTTGAACACTTAAAATTGAAGTATTTTGCATAGAGTGCTGGGAAAGGATAAAATCCACATAGCAAAACAAGTAAGAGTTTTAACCAGTAGTTTTTAAGCAGAAAATTGGCTTACCAGGCAGATGAAAAAAAGAAAACAAAAGAAACAGAGAAATAAGCTTGCTGTGACTGAATTGTGTGTCTTTCAGATGAGAAAAAAAATGTTTGATTCATTTTATGGCTGTTAAAAAAGTGCTTATTTAATTTCACACAGTGAGGTTCCAAACAGCAACAAACATTTTAATTAGAAATGTAAAGTGGGAAGTGTGGTCCACACCAGTTTTAAATTTGGCTCAGTGAGGTTGAAAGGAAAAAAAACAAAACCCTGTTTTAAAACATTTCTAAATAAAAATGAAAGGCTCCTACTCTAGGNCACCAATTTTAAATTTGTCTCAGTGTGTGTGAAAAGAAAAAAAAAAACCCTGTTTTAAAACATTTCTAAATAAAAATGAAAGGCTCCTACTCTAGGTTACTTATTTGGCTTCGTTGTATCTACAGACCTACATGCAATCTTATTATTTAGATCTCCAGTCAACACTTATTTCCTTTCAAAATTTATCGTCATCATCATCCTTATCCAATATTATTCATTGAACTTCTAACCCAATGTGACACTTAGGATTTCACATTCTTTGCTGTATGTGTGTGAGAGGTATTTCAGCCATTCAGACACACAGGGTAGATGTTTTTCTGAGCACTCCAGTAACTGTAGGACAGCTCACACAGAAAAGATCTGCTGTGCTTATTTCACAAATCCGAGGCACAATGTGAAAGCAATAACTATTAAATATTATCTCTTGGGAGAAAGAAAAATAATACTCTCTCTCAGGGAAATTATTTTTTCCACAAGATTGAAGTATAATTTCAGTCATTCCCACTAGCACTAAATGGAGTGAAAATAAGAATGGCGAAGACAAATGCAAAGTGCTACAGTAACTGAGCCCTGGCATCAGCACCTCCTGTTAATTTCTGTTTGCAGAATAAAGTTCATGTCGATTTTAACATTACTTTCTCCCAAAGCATTTAATCCAAAGATGATTTCACATCAGATCCTATTCACTCATAGCAAATTGCCTGAAATAAT
>VYZR01120096.1:0-11276 GCA_013400675.1 Oxylabes madagascariensis | reverse complement strand
CAAAGCTGCTTGGGGTGGAGAAGCCTAAAGCACTGAGCTTTTTAATTCTAAGTAGCAAAGCAAAGCCATTTCCTTCAACCTCTGCCTGACTTCCACTCTGGACTGTAGCATACACAGATTTTTCCAGTCTCCTTTGTTCACGGTGATGCTTTTCCTAACATTTGACAGTGCTTTACTCCTCATATCACCTTTTGGCTTTGATGGAGTCCTTAAAAGNGTAGGATTTCAGTGTGCATTTTTGGTATATTAGGGTAAGAGGGTTACTTAGAAAATGATGCTCAAACCTGTTGGATTTGAATATAACCACAGTGATTCATGGTTTTATGGTTTCTTTTCTTGAATCTCTGTACTTAACTCAGAGTGTTTCAAAGACTAGTTCTTCTACAACCATGGGAAATAAAGCAAATTAATTAGATTGTAAGAAAAACTAGGATGTTTCTTGGCTTCAGCAAACTATGTCTTCTGCTATTGCTTTTTATCACACTATATAGTTCCAGGATTTCCAGTGCAAGTCTATTAGAAAAAATTGTCTTCAGTTTCCCCTAATCTCTTGTTAGAAATGGACTTTAAAATGAGGCAATAGAGGAAGGGTGTGTTCTTAGTTTCCTTTATTTGCCTGATGTTTCTAAAGCCTCTAATGCCCATTAGTTATCTCTCCTCCATATCTAAGAGAGTTTACAACTGTTTATTATTTTTTAAANTTTGCTCCTTCCAGCTCCCTGTTGCTCCTGACGTTAGACAACTTAATTGGTGGAAATAGACCAAAACCAGACTATTCATCAAGATTAAGAGTACTACAGTTTTGTCCAAATATGAGGACCGTACTAGTCCTGGCTAGTCTTCAAGGCATATAATCATGGAATTCATACTGGTGTGGTCTCTGAATAGCTGGCATGGTTGACAGTCCTAAGAAGAAAGACAATTGGAAAATTTAAAAGCTCAGGAAAAAAAAGCCCTACAGTTTGACTCCCCTCCTTTNGTTCCAGGATTTCCAGTGCAAGTCTATTAGAAAAAATTGTCTTCAGTTTCCCCTAATCTCTTGTTAGAAATGGACTTTAAAATGAGGCAATAGAGGAAGGGTGTGTTCTTAGTTTCCTTTATTTGCCTGATGTTTCTAAAGCCTCTAATGCCCATTAGTTATCTCTCCTCCATATCTAAGAGAGTTTACAACTGTTTATTATTTTTTAAAGTAGAAGCAGGGACTGTCTTGTTGAAAGAAAGAACTCCAGGAGAGACACCTCCAGAGAGACTCCCTGTATCTTAGACTGACTTTGAAAGAGTTAGTGATGGTGGCATTATAATTTCTCTCCCTCACTGGTGACTGATCTTTCAAGTATTTGTGTGTTTGTTGTGTCACTGCATCTTATCTTGATTGCATTATATTAGGTTTTTGCTTGCTGCATATTATATACGAAGTGGGACAGAGAAGACCTGTACATAAAAGAGGAGCATAAAAACTGCACATCTTGTAAAGCACTGAATTGTTTTATAAAGCTTTCCTGCAGGAAAAGCTGTTCTGCTTTCTGAATCACCATTTCTACATTTTTTTAATTAAAATTTTTTTGGTTATTGCCTCAAGACTAAAAGCCCACTAGTTTTCAGTTGTTTAGTTTCTCAGCCAGTAGTAAAATTTTCCTTGGAAAGAAGCAGCATTTTATGGAAACCGTCAGTAAACTGTTTTTCTATGGAAAATATTTGAGTAGCCTTCCTCTGTATACATAGCTATAAAAATATTAGGACAATATGTGCTAAGTGGGCAGTACAAGTCTTTCAGCACAGAGCACCCATGTCTGCAATTTGCTGCCAAAAGCAAATTACTCTAGCAAGCCATTTAACATAATAGGACATAGCAGGTGTTGGGCCACATCTTCAAACAAACAAAAACCAGGCAATTACTACTTCACTGGAAGGAGCAGTATAGCCAAAATTTTCTTCTTCTAACCCACAGGAAAAGAAATCTGCTGTCCTCAAGTGCAGAGCTCATATGTATGGGATGGAAGTCTTTCTAAGCTACCAAAGACGTATCTGATACTATGCTTGGAAAAGATCAAAACAGGCATGGACTTCTGAGATGAGATGTGAAATACATCTCTCTGAACATTCCTCAATATACCACAATTATAAATAAGTACAAACAAAGTCTATTCCCTGCTGATTCTGAATGGAAAAGAGCTGGAGAGAAGAAGGAAAAAATGGCTGTATATGTTTTCTTTATAATTTTGGAATGCATTCAGGCTTCACACCAGGAGCAGAGAGAGAGAAGCAGCAGACACCATTCTCATACTCAACTCATGCTTGGAAAGAGAGCAAATTTTGTCATCGACATTGTCCACAATGGTGTCTTGACACTGAGAACAGAATATTTCTTGGTCTACATTTATGAACAGTGAAGGATTAAATTGCAAGTGGACAGATGAAAAGTAGTTTAATAGGGCAAGAGGCAATTTGTCTCATTGTAGTTTGTCAAGCTGGCACTTCAGGTCTAAGCCAGCAGGAAGGTGGCCTTCCCTCCAGCCTCCTCACCTGCCTCTGCATTTCCATGATTTATGGAACCTGCAGCACCATTCTCCCTTAGTCTACCAGAAGACTGATCATGTGTGAGTTTGCTAATGCACGTGACAAACACTTTACAGTTGATGTCACTGATGCCAGCCTGAGGTGACAGAGTTGTCTTATTCTTGGCATCCTTGCAAATCCTGTTGCTGCCTGTGGATACTTCTCATATCTACTGTAAATGCTGTAATCACTACAGAGGGGATGACTGGATATTTCCGTGTTGTTTTGTTAGCTTCTCCTATGAACAACAGGAAATTAAGCTGGGTGTTGTGTGGTACTTGGCAATCTCTTTTCTGGGGGTTTGTTAGTTTTCTTAATATTCTCATTCCCCCTTTCTACTTCCTTCCCTGCTAGATTTTCCATGGCAATATTAGGATGAATGTGTCTGTCAGTTTCAAGCTGTGGCTTTTTTTTATGTTTTTGTAGAGCTGTCCCAAAGCATACCTGGGAGCTGGGAATGTTAAAAAAGAAAAGGAAGTAGAGTCCTCGGTAGTGTAAGATCGCTGGCCTTGCCTGTAACATGAACACCTGCCGAAGTAAGAGGAGGCTCATTAGGTGACTCTGACTCCTGCTGCCTTTGCTATTTTTGGGCCAGCTGTCATGTGCACAGGGTGATCTGCCTGGCCTTGACGTTTGGTATAACATCTCAAGACCAACCCATTGTACATTTTCCCTCTCACGCCCTGCAACAGGAAGAAAGGCAGCCAGCACTGTCGTTTCGCTGCCGGGCCAGACGTCCAATTAAGCAAGCATGGGCTGGATGTGCCCAGGCGAGGGCTCTGGTGGGCAGAGGGGAGGAGAGTGTGCAGAGCCGTTACCTCAGAGTGCCCTGCAAACCCTCCTCTTCACTTCTGCTGCATCCCTGGGAACTGCCAGGAAGAGCATCTGAGCTGCCTGCAGCTTTAACGGTATGCACAGGGGAGCAGAGGTCTCCCAGGATTAATTAATGGGCATCCCGAGAACACATTCTCATTATAGCTATAGCGCTAGGGTTTTTCCTCATTTTGCAGAACATCAAAAGTATTAGATAGTGTGTGGGGTGGAGGCAGGGAGGAATGGGGAAGGCAGAGGCTGCGGTCAGAGGGAAGCAATATGGACTGGGAGATTGAATCTGACCCTGTCAGAGGCTGTCACAGGACGTAATATTGCATTTATTTAAACTGGATTTTCTCTGATATAACGTGTCTGACTTTGGGGGAATGAGCCTTGGTTTTGAGGGGTTTGTAGATCCCTCGGGGAATGAAATGCCATTGATAATAAAGAGCTCATGCTGACAACCTCCACCACAATTTTTATTTGTTTGTAGCTGCTCATTCTTTGTTAGAACACAGAAATGGCCAGGCACGTGTGTTTTGTTCCTTTCATGTGATTTTCCCCACCAGTCAGCATGGCTTATGCTCAATTAATTCCATCAATATACAGTCCCCTCCAGCCTCATCTGCACTTGTGTAGCGTGACAGGCAGTTGTGAATATACCGCTAACTGTGTCCAGACAAAGGCGTGAGGAGGCTCCATGAGGGGTCTATTAACTCCACAGACAGACTGCGGCTTCGTCTTCGGCACAGTTCCTTTGCAGGAGGGGTTTCTTTTTTGGTGAAACATTTAGTAAGACCTGTTTCCTCCCTCCTGGTGAATTAACTGCCACTTGGTTGCTGGCGAGCAGCAGCACTGCCATCTGAACCGCACCCGATGAAACACCAGGCTAGCTGGACATACTTCTCCAGTGCTCACAAGCACATACAGAACACAAGCTCCCTGCTTGGGAGAGCTCAGGAGTCCACCCCCTGGGTGACCAAGTGGGGCAGGTGATCAGCTCTGGCTGAGTGTTTTGATAAAGAAGATGCTCTGACCGTGTTCTGTCCCATCAATACGATTAGGCAGTGATGACTTTCTCTGAGAGAGCACTGAAGTGCACAGCCATTATTTCATCTTTTTCTTCATAAAAGGGCAACAAATTTACTGATATCTTGGGGCCATGTGATACCCTCAGCAGTGAGGCAGACGTGCTTGCAAGTGGACTTCAATGTTCTGAAGAACGGGGAGGAAAATAAGAAGAGCATTTTTCAAACGAAGAAATGATCTTTCTGTGCACTGGGTATTTCAGAGGCATGAAGCTGTATTAATTGGGGTACAGTGTAATGACTAATCCCATTAGAAGTGCTGTTTACAGATTACCTGCTTGTTTGAGGGACTAGAAAGCAAAGTAGGAATAAAAAAAAAATCAAAAAGGAGAGACTATATTATTTTCGAACTGCTGTGACATGAGAATGTGAGAGATGTTAGTTATATTGAAACACTCTTTCAGCCGACAAGGTCACTTGTGGCAATAATCCGCTCATTAGAGGTGTAATCCATCACTCAAGTAATATCAATTTAGTGCCAGGGTTTTAATGCAGGTTGTACTAATCATTAGCGGCAGTTTGTCAACTGCATAATTCACCAGGGATTGTGGGTATGCATGATTTAGCAGGTGACCCTTGACCTCAGTGGAGTAAGAAGCCTGCCTTAGAGGCAAAATCAAGAGGGACAAAAAGCAGCGCTCACTCATGAACAATTATTATGCTTAACAGCATGACTGTCATTTTAGAGGGAAAGGGAAAAAACAGTATGTACTGAATAATGAAGGATTAAAATTCACCTGAGACTTGGCTCCAGCAACACCGCTGGAGTCACCACCCTTGCTTAGGGGGGCAGGAAGAAGACAACACTTTTTTTTATTGTTTACTTAATGGCCCCTTAGCTAATGTCTAAGAGTGAGAAGCCCTTCTGCCATGCAAAACATGAGAGGTGATCACAGCAACAGACTTATTTATTCTTCTACAGTGAAAATGTTGGTTTGCTCCTATCTCTATCCCAGGTGCCAAGCACTGGGATTGACCCGTGACTGTCATAGGTGAAAAGTATTAGTTAGGAAAGTCTGCATTAGTGTCAGACAGGTAGAGGATTTCCCCTCAGGCTGTCAATTCATTTGGAAGGGAAAAGGAGAATAACCTGAAGTGAATTTCTGTGCCCACCTGAAATCTACTCAGAGAGTTAAATGCAGAGTTTGATTTACCAATCATTATAAATGTAGTATAGCATCATATTCTCTATTTCAACTACTGGAAAAATCCATTTCTTTTCACATCCCACTTGGGAAGTTATCAGTGTCTTGCCTTGCTGTATTGCTGCTCTGTTTTATAATAGCAATAATCCTCCTGAAATCTGGCAACTAGGACCAGTTAAGTGCCCTAAGCTTTACTGTAATTAAGGTACTTTTTCACTTGCAATAATTCAGAATAGGCTCTGACTTAAAAACTGAAATTTAACAAGTGATTTAGCCTGTAATGTGCTCTAATTGCTTTTGGTATTTTGAAAGTGGGGGTTGGGTGGGAGAAAGAAGAAAGGGGTCAAACAACTCAGTAATTTAACAGAAAAAGTGACAACTGATCGTACATGTTCGGCTCTTTCTAAATGGAGTTTTAATATGCACACCAGATTCCTGGTTGTAAGGCTTTCTGATAATCTATCTGTACTTGATGTCTGTGCTTGCAGTTAAAAAAGGTGCTTGGAAGGAAGGAAAGGGGCTGAGCAAACCTGTTTGCTAGCTAAACATTTTGAAATGTCACTGGCACTGTCAACAGCAAATTTACATCGCTCTGAAAGAAGAGGCGAAGAGTGTGGTGTCCCATCCTGAAGGGAAAGGAATGTCCAAGATTCATAGAAGCCCTCAGTCAAAAAGAAACAACAAAAATCAGAGGGCCCATAAAAACTTGCAAAGTTTTATTAATAAATTATACACTTGGCATGGAAATTGCTATATGTTAGTCCCTTCTAATATAAACACACAGTGGTTGGTTTTAAATAGAAAGAGCAGAAGAAAGAGAGAGATACAGGTAGAGAATAGGTAGAGTGAAAGAGAGAGATTAAAGAGAGGAAGTGAGAAAGTGAAGGAAGGAAAGGAAGGAAGGAAGGAAGGAAGGAAGGAAGGAAGGAAGGAAGGAAGGAAGGAAGGATCCCCAGCCCTGGTTCCAGCGTCAATCCAGCTGATGGGATGTCAAGGGCCCTGGCAGTGCTGGGCTGTGTGGGGGTACAATTTATAGATAAATTTACCCATCCTGGGGCTAAGTTTCTTGCTTTTGAAACAAATTAGTTATCATGCACAATTTCTTTTTCTAGACCTTTCTGGAAGAGGGTTCAGAAGTCTTTGGTTGTCTTGCTCCTGACAGTACACGTCTGCCCCTCAATCTCATTCCTGCCCTTGTGCTGTACTGAATTGTTCTTACCTCCAGGAGTCAGAATAAGGGTATTTGTCCCAGAAAAGTGCTGCCCTTCTCCAGCCAAAACCTGATCATTCTTGCCTGATGCATAGCATGTTGTTACTAGCACTGTTTGGTTGGCTCCATGGCTATCTGGCTGTTGGTTTTTGGGAAATACACATTAGTCTCTTACCTTCTGGGCTTCTTCAGGAGGGAAGGTGGGAGAAGGTGCAAGAGGATGCAGCCAAGAGCAGCCAGATGGCAAAAATATCAGTGAATAATAATAATGAGGATTAAAATTTGTGACTACTCTCTTTCAGAGGGAGCTAGGGCACTGCTGGATTGTTTCCATTTCCAGTGCAACATGGGAAAACACAGGGAAAATAGGAATTTTCCTGCAGTTCTGTATGAATTGGCAGTACTTACAAGAAAAAGAAGTGAAAATTGTCCATTAAGAGGTATTAACACCATCTAATTTGAGCAATTCTTTCTCTGCAATGCAGGATAGAGATCTAGGGTCTTTCAGCAAGATTCAGTCTGCTTAAATCACATTCCTGCTCTAAATTATCTCCATGGCCTTTGGTAGAGACCAGAGAAAGGCTCTGGTTCTCATGCCCAGGGCAGTCTGGGTTCCCTTGGTGCCTTCTGCAGAGGCATGATGCTATGGTTTGCTTTATTTAGCTGCCGTGTGTGTTCCCTTGACTGGGCAACTCTCTGAGGGAGGACCTGTCAGTGCCATCAGTGGAGCCCTTAGTGCTCAGCTGCCCTAAGAAGGTGTCTGCTTTAGTGTGAGCTGAATTGCTAAATTTAGGTGTTTGAGCTGATTCACATCCAAAGTGATCTCCTTGCTCAAACAAGGGGAGAAGCAGGAAATGGAAGTTCAGCACTGGGTCAAGGCTTGATTGTAGTTCAGCCACACTTAGTGATTCCAGTTGTCTCCTGTATTTAGATTATATGGGTTTTTAGGTAGGAACTGTCTCCTACCACAAAGGACACTGTACTTCCAAAATCAAAAAATAATAAAATTCTATAAGAATATCACATAGTCAATGGTTCGCATGTGAATAAAAGACAACTTTTAGGAAAAGAACAATTTTTCTTCCCTCAGATATAAGATGCCAAAGTCCTTCCTCATTCAGAGAAGGCAATGAATCCAGACAACATTTGTCTAATGAGTTAGCATTCTCCTCTGTTGGAAGTCAAAAACCTTCACGGCTTCAGGCAATATTATTGCCCATGGACCTGAGAACAGTAAAACTCATGTCTCCTGTGGACTGACCAGAAAAATAGGCAGACATAAGCTATGCTTCTATTTACATGTCTACATTTTGATCAAATCCTTCATATAACTATAGTTTCTGTAAGTAAGAGCTCTTTTTCTACTTTAGTCTTTTTAAGTTCAAAAGCTGATGTTAGGAAATTGGGAAAGAAAACCCAAATGAAGCATTATGCTATCATCAACGTGTTGATATTTGGATATATCTGAGGATAGCACAGTGCCCATCTGGACTGCCTTAACAGTGCAGTTAATTGCATTATATATGGAGAAGGGATTCAAAAGAACAAAGAATTGAAGCTATTCTGTTTAAGTAGCCCATTGCCGTGGTATCTAAGCACAAGAGTAGATCAGAGGATAAAAAAAGCAGATTGCTAAAAGCTATACATCCCAAATCTTATGCATAACTTTGTATAGAGATTAATGAAACAAGCTGAGTGGCAAGCTGGAATATTAGTGACAGCAGATTTACTCCCTCTAATTGTTTACAAGGATACGAACTTCAATGATTTCCAAAGTGAGCTATATCCATCATGGATGGGCTCCACAGTATTTGCTGATGTTCCTTGCACAGCTGCTAGTCATGTGAGACTGGGTTTTAAAGATACCTTCTAGCCTCAGGAGGCTGACCTAGTGGGGGTTTCAAAAATATCTAGCCACTAAACTCACAGGAAAATCTCATACCAGCAATTCCACAAGCTGTCTATGGTTAAGTATCTAGATACTCCGCAAAAATCTGGATTCTCCTGGTGGCCTGTGGGTCTAACCTAGCTTGCAAGGAGTTTTTTTGCAGAGAAGAGAGAGGCCACATGGGGGATGGTCTGCAGTATCTGCTGGCAGCCCAAGCCAGAGGTGTAGGTGCATGTTTTCTGCTGCTGCCTGAGAGGTGCTGCTTAGGGCAGAGAGGTGCTGGAGAAGGGCATGTCCCTGGATGGCAACTCTTTCTGCCATGACTGGGGCAAAGGGGGAAAGCTGCTTGAGCCTCCTTGCTGGGCTGAGCAGATTGAGGGATGATGTTTCTTGTTGCCGGAACAGTGCTTGGGAAATTGTGGGGTCCCCAAATCTGTAGTTAAATCAACCTGATGACTGTGGATTTGCTTTTCCTCCATATTTCCGGTGCCTCATGGCACTGAGGATCATTAGCTTCTTCTCAATGTACTATCCTAGCACTGCTGGTAAGCAACTGCTGGTTTGGTGGAGGGACACTAATTAGTGGTGATCCATATGACTGAAAACAGAAGAGAAATGGGTTCACAGGAGATGAGAGTTGTTGCTTCCTGATGTTTGCATACAGAAATTTGCTGGATGGCTAAGAACACAGCAGGTAGCCCAGATGCTGATTCAACCCCCACGGTCTCTCCTCGAGATAATGTCTCCCTGGGAGAGCTTGAAACATGTGGAAGGCATACATGCAAACAACTGCAGCCAGTGAAATCGTGGGTCAGAGACAGGGACAAACCTGTGTCTGTGTGGGATCTTATTTAAACAGGTCCAACCTCATGTCACCATGGAGGTGACAGCATCCCAGCTTCTCAAGCATGCTCCCACATTGATTTCCCAGTGGAACGCTGCCCACAGAAGTGCCAGGTGACCTTCCTGGGGGGATTAATCAGCCAGCGTGTAGCACCTGGGAACATCTGGTCTGCATGAGAGCAGCTGAGACATCCGCATGGGCAGACCAGGGCAGCACAGCATGTGTAGGGCAGAGACCCTCCCCTCCAGCTGCTTCATCTCATCCAGCAGCTTCATCTCTCCTGGAGCTGGGAAGCTGCAACAAAGGGTGTTGTGTCCATCCTACCTAGTCTGCAAGCCGAGGATCTCATCCAGTGTCAACAACATCCTCTGTGTGCCAGTGTCAGTAATAAACTTGATTTGAGTGAAGCCTTCAGTATATTGACTTGTCTGTTTTGATCTTCCTGGGTATACTTTTGTTTCTTTTGGAATTTATTTTAATCTGCTGATTTCTTCTGAAATGTTTTATTTCTAACTGTATTTTCTTTATTTGTCTTTCTTGGATTTTTGTTTGTTTGTTTTTTCATGGTGGTGTTTTTTCAGAAGCTGTCTTTTCAAAGAACTGTCGTTGCTGCCTCCACAGATGCTCCAATAATACCAGGTGCAGAAAATTATGGGTGTCCAAAAGTGTAACCATTTTCTAGCAAAATTGGATGTATAAGATAGTGTGTCTCTGCATGGAATTGAAACTTTGTAAATTGCTCTGTACATTTAAACCCAAGTTGTTGGACTCATTAGAACAAACATATGCAAACATTTCAACTACAAAAATTCAGTTACTGATCTCTGTTAAATTCCAGGCAGCAGATGACACTTAGAGTCTGCTAAAGAAAAAAATGCTAGTCTTTTTTTTCCCCCACTGCTTTTAGTATTTGCTCAGTATCATTAATATAAATATGCAATCATTGAAATCAACACAACTGAAATTAACAGAGCAACTCCAGATTTACATCAGTGTAAATGAGAGCCAAACTTGATCCCTCGCATGTAATTTATCTTTAATTCTGGTTTAAGTCTCTCTCATCTTGCTGAATAAAAACTGATGTCTTCTCACACACAATCTGTATACCATTCATTAGTGTCTTTTCTGTTTGGAAGAAAGATTGGAGCCTGTGGTAATGAAAGCTCAAATCCTGGGGAGCGGTACACATGGTATTTTGTTTTAACTAAATGCTGTATTGGTATTCTCATGAGTGGCTTTGCATTACTTGAACATTTATGAGTAGCTTGAACTAATAAATCTCTAATTAGCACTAATTACTAATTAGATTATTGATTCCTCTGACTGTGGACTCCTCACTGGCTTTATTCATAAGCAGAATGCTATTTTAAAAATTCTTGTGGATATATCCTCAAACAAGCTCACTCCTGCCACAGAAAGAAGTGGAGCAGCAGGCTCTGGGCAGCCTCCCTGTCAGAACAACACTCGGGCTTATTCAGACTGAATAGGTCTGCTGAGGAGCAGAGGTACTTTTTTTACTAATTGAGCTGTCGGAGCACTGCCTGCTTGCCCAAGTGCGCTGGAAAATGCCAACACTTTTCTGCTTTCTTGCCTAATGGATGCCTACTGTTTGCATCCTGGGCTGTGCCATGGCTGTGCCCAGCTCCAAAGGGTGGCTGGTATGGGAGCTGACAGTGGTCAAAGAGAAATTTTTAGGCATCAGGTAGCTAGTGAGAAAGCAAGTCAGGTAGAC